>BLKR01009408.1:0-120799 GCA_011170035.1 Teleogryllus occipitalis | reverse complement strand
TACAAGGGGTGTTCAGAAAGAAACGGGAATTTTGTTATTGCGAGTGTGGTAATAGTCTGGTTCGCGAGATTGTTTTTTTGTTGTGTTGGTAAACATATCTGGAGTGAATCTGTACACTAGTTCCATTGTTGGATGATTAGTCTTTCGTCAGTTGCGAAGAAGGTTACATGTATTTGCCTAGTAGTGGCGATTTTTAATTAGTTGAAAAAATGGATCAGAGGATTTGCATTAAATTTTGCTATAAGAACGGAATAAAATGTAACAAAGTTCTAGAAATGTTGAAAACTGCTTTTGGTGAGTCTGCTATGAGCAAAACAAGGGTTTATGAGTGGTACAAACGGTTCCAAGATGACCGTGAAGACGTGGAAGACGACGAGCGTTCTGGACGCCCCAGCACATCAACAACAGCTGAAAATGTGCAAAAAGTGCAAGAAATAATTATGAACGATCGCCGAATTACAGTAAGAGAAGTTGCTGATGATGTTGGCATATCAATTGGCTCATGTCATGAAATAATTGCGGATGTTTTGGGTATGAAACGTGTGACAGCAAAATTTGTGCCAAAGGTGTTGAATTTCGAACAAAAACAGCGGCGAATGGAAGTTTCTCAGGAGTCGCTAAATGAAATCAGTAATGATGCAGAAGTACTAAAACGTGTCATAACAGGTGACGAAACATGGGTGTACGGATATGACGTGGAAACTAAGGTTCAGTCGTCCCAGTGGAGGCATCCTGGATCGCCAAGACCGAAAAAAGCTCGGCAGGTGCGGTCGAATGTGAAGGTTATGCTTACAGTTTTTTTCGATTTTCATGGCATAGTGCACTATGAATTCTTGTCAAAAGGTCAGACAATTAATAAGGAATACTACCTTCAAGTTCAACGCCGTTTGCGGGAAGCAATCCGAAAAAAACGCCCGAATTTGTGGCGAAACAATTCATGGCTTTTGCATCACGATAATGCACCTGCGCACACATCATTGCTTGTTCGTGAATTTTTGGCAAGAAACAACACTGTTATGATGCCCCAGCCTCCATATTCGCCAGATTTGGCCCCGTGCGACTATTTCCTTTTCCCAAAAATAAAAAGAACCTTAAAGGGCCGTCGTTTTGCAAGCATAGATGAGATTAAAAGCGCATCGCTGAAAGAGTTAAATGCTATCCCACAGATCGAGTTCCAGAAGTGTTTCGGCGATTGGAAGAAGCGCTGGCTTAAGTGTATATTATCTACTGGTGACTACTTTGAAGGTGACGACATTGCTGTTGACGAATAAATTACAGTGTTTCTAAAAAATTAAAATTCCCGTTTCTTTTTGAACACACCTTGTATGTTGCGTTTGCTACGACTCAGCAGAATAATCGCCTTTTGCACACATTCACTTTCTAAGAAATATAACATGATATTAGCATCAGCTTGCTGCCTTGTGTGTCAGTAACGAGAAACATATGGAAGGTCATTTACCCTGGAATATATTATTTTAGGTCGTTATGTCAAGTATTAAAGATCGCGTCGAGTCTTGGGAAGTTCATTTCGCCAATTGTTATTTCACGTAGCTAAAAATACGTTTAATGCGTTAGAACATCACAAAATTGATTTTTTTTCGAAATAATACATTATTCTACTTATTTCTTTCACTTTATTTGTAATGAAAAACGGTATATTTTCTGTTCAGAATTGAAGTGTCAGACAGTTGGCATATGTTAAATTATTTTAAGAATTTCAATTCAACTTACGTGTTTATCCACGTACTTCTTGAATTATTAGTTAATTTAGTTATTCTTCGCTGAGAACTTGAAGGAGCCTTAGGAGAGAGAAGTACACATTGCATTTCAAACAGAGCCTGTATAAGTATCGACATGAGATTCTCCATTTGGGATAACGTAGGGAGGAAGAATGCAATAGTTTTGATTTTAATTTTTACATTTACTAAATATTCCGTGGATGTTTTCCATTGGATATTAACTTGATGAAGACTATTAGTTATTGTGCTATGTATTCTTTGAGAATGATTACAATTACAAGACTTCATAGGATACAGTGAAGTTCATGAAAAACATTCCTATGATTCTGGATGTTTACGTCACAAGTAATGGCAACCGGAGCTTTCCGTGAAACTTTTCTCTCTTCATGTGGACACGGTTCTGTGTTTCCGACGTGGACGAATTCATTGTGTAGACAGGAACGTAGGTGACTTGTCGTTTATTCATTCGGGAAAGTCACCTGACAATCGTCCTGGAGGTTATTGCCGTGTCTGTTGTATTCGTTAGTCTGTTGAGTTGAAGGCGGAAGGAACGTTAGACGTAAGGTACTGCCGCCTGTGTAATTGTTGCTTTGTTGCAGATTGACGTCGGTTATGGGAGATTTGGTTTCTCGGAGCATGCGCAACATGGTGCGTTTCTTATATGACAGCTTCGTTTCGGGTGAGCAGATTTTCGGATTGCAAGTAGTGCATATAAATCGTGGTAAATGGGTTTTCCTCAGGCATTTTCTTCTCTTTGTAGGTTTCAGCGCTCTACATGTCGTTGATTAATGAATTTCGGTGAAATGATCAAACAAATAGTGACATTTCTCAAGAACACTTCATGTACCGAACTCTGCTGATCTCACCCGAAACAGTTTTTGTGTTTTTTTGTTGGTAGAGTTCAGCAACGCAATTGTGGCATGCTTCATGTTGTTTAATGGCGAACACTATCAGACATGTTCATTCCTGTGATATTGTGGGTGTGGGAGTGCTGCAACGTCGAGTGGATTGTGACTGCTTCCGCCCTTTTCCTTATTACTGCATATTTTATAAGAAGTAAGCATGTTCACGTGTGTAAATTCTTTTTTGTACTCCCATTGTGTAAGTCTGGCATATGATGGCTACAACCCGTTGCATAATGATACTCATTACGATACAGGTTCTTGACCAATCACAGAGAAATTTACAAAACAAGTATTGACAATTAATCATTGAGAATCGTTCTAGTAAATGTTTCGTTCGATTGTGTGTATTAAAATAGATAGCATTCAATATTATATTATGCTTGTCAGTTTTAATTTATTTCATTATTAGTAATTTTCTACATGGAATATTATTTAAAATAAATTGGATCGTAATTTCATTTTGATCCTATTTGACTAGCGCAGTGGTAGTTATTGGAGGAAACGCAAGTCATTTTGTGTTATATGATGCTGCCGTGTGGTTGTCCTTAAAATTCAGGCAATTCTTTAGTTTAAAATGTAAATATGTTCCTTTAGTAAATTAAAACAACTTATGTTCTACGTCGGAGGCGGTGTGGTAAACCAAATCGACCTACGACAGGGTAGAGTGGAGAGCTGTCCGATAGGTGGCCTTGGCTGAATGTTGTATGCCACCTGCCATGAAACGATACAGTTTAAAAGTTTAACCTATAAAAGGTACCATAAGTCGTAGAGAAAGTAACGTATGAAAGTCGATGTAATGGTATTAATATACTCGAAACTCGCTCGTTCCTCGCTCTATCGTAATGTCACATTCGTCTATTAATAATCATCATTACATCATCATTCCATAATGTACTAATGCATATTTATTTGAATGTTAATTTCTGCTGACAAATCACTCAAATTTAGATACTTCTAATTTTGAATTGTTTTGTGGCACTCATTATTGAAAAAGGATTCATGATCCAGCCAATTTCTCCATGGGTTGAACGTGGAAGTGGAAATTTGCCGCATGAGATAAGTGACTTGCCTCATCTATAAAAGATGTAGTATTTTCTGCTTATTGCGCTATTGCTTATATCGTTGAATATACTAACGTCATCCCAATTGTAATAAGATAGTTATCAGTCACAATGGAATCAAAATTTGTCTTATGTTGTATCTTTTTCTTGTACTTGTGCGAACGCTCGCTCCTTGCGCAGGTGCCGCCCCCGAATCCTCCGCGACTACCTCCACCCCCGCCGCCAGCAGCAGCAGCAGCGATATGGAGGGCGGCGAGACGACGTCGGCCAATGCCGTCAACTTCATCGTGGGCGACGCGGAGGGCAGCGTGGCAGCCGAGGAGGATGCGGAGGCGGGCGCGCGCCTCGATGCCGCGGAGGAGGCCACCGACGTCTTCCCGGAGTTCGGCTCCGCCGCTGCGGCGGGCGGCCGCACCCCTTCGCGCGAAGGCAGCGCCTCGAGCAACCTCAACACCATGTTCGCCCTGGCCGAGAAGCGCAAGCGCCTCAGGTGAGACCGACGGCCTGTCAAACGGCAATTTCGTTTCTAATGTTTTAATCTAAATATTTAGAGTTTTCGGAACATGTTAATTCATAATGTATGGTGCATATATATATATATATATATATATATATATATATATATATATATATATATAGGTCTTTAGCTTAACTCGCAACCTATGTCTGAGAGCACTTGTTCTTGTTTTGGTAATTTGGCAACCGCGTCTCTTTGCCACCTTTCAAAGACAGCCGAGCCTGGCACATCGAGACAGCACAGGAGGCGTCCGTCAGGTCATAAGCTTTGTTGCTCACACGTTGCTCACACGTCTGAATCTTGGCGCGCTGCACAGAGTGAGTGGGGTGGGGTGGGCTGAGGCATGAGCGTGGAAACGAAACGTATTTTTAAGCGATTCTATCCAGTATGATTAAGAAACAAAACGTAATACTAAAGATGCAGAGGGAAGTTATGACCCATTTATCGATTTATTAACAGCAACGTAACAATAATTATCATTTAATGAGAGAGAGCTCAGAGAGAAATCAGAAATATATCGTGAAACATTACCGCCAAGCTCTTCATTGTTTAGAGCAGTAATAATGTATTATTAATAATAATAATAATAATAATAATAATAATAATAATAATAATAATAATAATATGAAATCTGCATATTAAGCAAATAAAATCTTAATAAAATTATTAAAAATACTAATAAAATATAAAAAGTAGTAAATTAATAATTATTGATAATAAAAAATTATAAAATATAATTTCCTTAAAATGACAAAAAACTGTACTTTGAGTAAATGCTCAAAGTGACCACCATTTACCAAGAGACAGGCGTTTACTCTTGTCAGTGTAGTGACTGCATACAGTACGTTGAAGGGTATAGGACAGAATAAGCGCTTTCTCTTTCTTCCAACTAAAATTATGCCGAAGGTATTTCACGCGTTGCCAAATTGCCAAAACAAGAGATGGTGTTTCTAGACATGGGTTGCCAGTTAAAACTATATGTGTGTATATATATATATATATATATATATATATATATATATATATATATATATATATATATATTGTGTGTGTGTGTGTGTATTTCAATTGCTGCTGACGTTGACAAACTAAGTTCTACTCGAGAAAAATACCGGGTGATCAGTTTAAAATGCAACCCACATCAGGGAGAGAGAATTCACTGTCAACTATGCTCGAGCGGGTCGGAGAACGTTGGCGGTTTCATGCAGGTGTACTGTCGGGAAGTACGCTTAATCCTCTCTCCCTAATGCTAACCAGAGGAGGAGAGCAGATGACCGTCGTGGCTACGACTTCAAAGAAAAAGGCACGCGCCTACTTGTTTGGTGTCGTAAGAATATTGTATTGACAAGAACACTGATTTCTTCCTTAATTGTTTAAAAGTGATATAAGCTTGCCATGTAAAATATATTCAGGTAAATTAAATAATAAACTTTGCTTGTTTTAGTTTCGTAACAAATATGCTCCAGAAATGTACGTTTTATACTTACCTGTTTTAAATAAATATTAATGAATTATAAATTCCAGATTCACAGAACGAATGGTATTATTATTATTATTATTAGTATTATTATTATTATTATTATTATTAATATTATTGAAATGTTACTTTAAAAACAAAAAGTCTCGAAGGAGTGGATTAGAAATAAGTGCATAATAATAACTGATTAAATTGTCAATGAAAGATGGTCATTGGTTGATACATCACTGCATTGCTCTTCATCCCATTTATCTCCACCTCTAGAAAAAAATGTTTTGGAAATTCGTCGCGAACGACCAAAAAAGGAAAATATTTACTATGTAGAATTGGTGTCAGAAACAAGCGAATCTCACAAAAATGTTCAAAATGCTCTCCAGGTGTTAACACACAAGCATTAACTCCCATGAGAACATTGTCTTAACCCGATATAAAGTTTCTTCATCAATTATACGATTCGCATCCTTGATGTTTCTTTGCAGCTCTTTGAGATTAGCAGGCTGGTTCGCATAAACTTTACTTTTGAGACATCCCCAAAGATAAAAATCCGGTAGGGACAAATCAGGCGAACGAGGGGGCCACAAACCACGTGAAATTATTGTTCCAAAAAATCTTTTCCAGAAATTGCATTGTCGACTCGGCAGTATGTGATGTCGCTCCATCCTGCTAAAACCAAAAAGTTCTCTCATCCTTTACAAGACGGAACAAAATTTCTCAATATATTCTTATACGTATCAGCCGTTACTGTTTCTTTGAAACACAACAGACCTGTTAATCTGCGTCGATAAAAGGCACAGCATACTCCAATCTTCTTTCATTGCAATAGTCTCCCTACAGTTTCCTATGGTGTGTCGGTAATCCAGAGTCTGTTTTGCTGGTTATCATATCTGTCCAGATGTAGTCAAGCCTCATCACTAAAAAGCATTTTATCTAGTGCATCAAGACCTTCGCTAACAATTTGCTGTAGCCAATTACAGTAATGCATGCGAGCAGCCCGATCGGGAACCTTAAGCTCTTGAGATGTCCGCTATTTGAATGCGTTCTTTTTTTGTGGCACAGTGCGCACTTCCTAACGAAAGATTGCATTGCTGCTGAAGCTTCCTTAATCATTTGTAATAAGTTGAAAGAACATCTAGTTTTTGCTGCGTGAGCACTGTGTTTTGGCGACTGTTTTCCCAATCAAACACGCCCCCTGTCTCGTATTAGCATTTCACTAACCGAAATATGATACAGATGGTCGTGTTCGGAATACACGCAGATTAATATTTTTCTTTGAAAGGTGTCTGGCACTCTTTGAAAGATTGCGTTCGGAAATACTCCTCCACCACAAATCTACGATGCTCTCTGCTGAGGCGCACCGTAAGTTAACTTCAAAACAGTAAATGAAGACGCAGCCTGTTTTGCTTTGAGCAGGTATGACCCAGACCACAGGAAGGGCGCGAGTGAAAGGAAGGGGGTGGTGAGTGAAGAGACCGTCGGAGAAATGCAGTAAAAGGAGCTATCCCAGAATCAGACTTGCACTTCTTTCCAGAACAGAATAGGACTCTTTGACTCACATTCGACGAGTAGCGACCGACCGCTCCCCGAATTCCGAGTAGTGGAGATGTGTTGCTTGCTAGTCGTCCAGCGTCGAACATTCGTTGCTCGCCCTATCCGCAGAGTATCGGTCTTGTGTGCATGTCAAAGGAAGCGAACATTCGCTACAGCTCGGCTACTCGGGATTCGACGAACAGTCACTCGCTAACTTACCGAATGCCGAGCCACCTTTGTGCCCTCCTCTTGGGTGACTAAAGTACAACTCGGCGCGGCGTGGAAATGCAGTGCGGATTGACAGTGCTGATGACTTGTCACTATTAATTCATGTAGTATTCACGCAGTTAGCTTGTACGCACATCCTGTTATTCTCAACCCGCAGATTATGTAAACTAGTTATTACATTTTGTTACAATGAATTTTTTAATGTGTATATTTATTTTCTCAATAATTTCACTGTTTTCGTGGATTTATTGTTCTCATTCTCGGGCCACTCTTTCGTGCATTTTTCTTGTATTACAAATCTTCCGTCGATGTGCTGAGGTAGCTCAGGGTGACAACTGATATAACTGCAATATCACTGCAATGGCGAGTTCTTTTGGGGATCTATATAAGACCTCCAAGTATTTTTTATAGGGTTTGAGTCCCGACTGTGACAGGATTTTCAACACTAGCCAGGTCGAGTTCAGTCGCTGTCTGGAGGAGAATTCTAGTAACTGGCTGCTCTGATCGATAGTTTTACGTGGTTTCTCTGATGAATACCAGGCGAATGCCGGAGCAGTATCCTAACAAACGGGTCACGGACTGCGCGCAATCTTTCCTTCCCCTTCCTTGTCCTATCCTCACAACTTGTACTCACACTTACATGCACTACAACTAACACACAAACCAGGAGACCGGTCGGGCGCTTAGAGCTTGTGCCGGCTGGGGTCGGAGCCCCGCTGGTGGGAGATACCTGGTTGGGGAAACCCCGTTAGCCTACTGGTATGTCAGCGCACCATCCAGGAGGGAAGATCATCGCTACCTCTCGAGGAAAAACATGCACTTAACCTACGGGTCTGACGACCTTCAATTCAAGTTAGTTAGGGATTCGCGCGCATACAACTAGCGACCCTGGTGGAGACAAAGTAAAACAACGGATAGCTAAAGTCAATGCCATCTTAAATTGACGTCCACACCCATGACGTCAACGCAGTTTTGCTTTCCAGAGGGCGTTGCTGAAGTACACTGAATTATTTGTGAAGTTGAATTTTTAAGATCTGGTTAAGTATTGAAAAATAATTCGTGTTGTTTCTTGATCTTTTCCCGACCTCTTCAGGTCCAGAACTCCTCAAAATGGTCAGCCTTATATTTAGTGAAAACAGTTTCCAACTCTCTCAGAAATAAAAGTTGGGGGAATTAAATGTGGATTTAGCAGAAATGAGTGCCAAGCAGTATTTTCGTGGTTTTGTACTAAAGAAAGTTATGGAGCTGCATCTTTTTGAAAAATGCAAAAAATTGTTGAGTGGGAGTCTAGACGAAGCCATGACAAAAAAGTTTATTGCTTTGAAAATGTTCAAAGTAATTTCAAATTTATATCTGCGTTCTGACAGTTTTAATAAATATCTGACTCGGTGTGAAGCAGTTTTAATAACAGAATTTGTAAAATTAATTTCTTAACAAAACAACAACAATACAATATAAATGACAGAAACTCAGAAATCAATTTTGTGAGTGATTGTTGTGAAAAGAAGAAGGTAGTTCTGAAAACTTTTATGAGATTAATTATTTGTTAACCTCTCAATAAGCCCTTCTGCATGCATTCAGTATCTTATTTTTATTAATTTGTTTATTACTTTCTCGCTACCACACCGCGGAGAAAGTTATATGCTGTGCGAAAAAAAGTTAGTTGAAAGTTATCTAATGCTGCGCGAATTTTCGGCAGGAAAACTTATTACAGGGCCCTGTTAACGAAAAAGTGGATAAATCCAATTGCTAAATCTACAAAAAACTCCTCTAACACGTTGTGTGGCCAGAATCCATGTTTTGTGGGTCCTTGATACCGAAAAGTCAATTGACGGCGAAACGTCTGCCTGTCCGTCTGTGAAAAACGCTAGCAGCTATAGCTATATCTACATCTAGTGCTACATATATGATTTATAGCAAAACTGTGATGCGTGCACTGGATGCTGCAGCCTCCAAGGACTCTGGAGCGGATGACGCGTAACATTAATTGGACGACCACTAAAGGCGTCCCCGATAACACTGACGCTGGGCGATATTTTCATTTCTTTCTTCTTGGGGGGTTACGCATATGGAGTAACATGTCCCACGACAATCGCAATTTGCTCAACAACGTTGATAAACCCGAGGTCGTTTCCTAGTCGTACGCGCGGAGGCACAACATGGTCACAAGGAATGAGTCCTCCTGGTCGAGTGCACGGTTCCTCGAAGGTTTGCGTTGCACCGTTTGGGATCTTGCCAGCACCTCCTCGAGCACGGATCGCCGTTGCAGTGCTTCATCACTAGGGCTGATGCAACCAAGCCTTTCGGCGACAGGTAAACTTGCTGGGCTCAGCGCGTAGAGATGAGGTCAGTTACCTACGTTTGTGATGTTTACTTTCTCGCTACGCAGTAGAGAGAAAGTTATGTAATGCTGCGCAAAAAACTGCGAATTTTTCAGAAGAAAAAAATCTTATTGCAGGGTCCTGGTAACGAAAAGTGAATAAATCCAGTTGTTAAATTTAGAAAACAAATCCTCTAACACGCGGTGTTGCCAAAATCCATGCTTGTGGGTACCATGATACCAAATATTGATTGATTGCAAAACGTGTCTGTCCGTCTGTCTGTGAACAACGCTAGCGGCTAAACCGTTCTGCCGATTTTCTCCAATATTGATATTCCTCAATCGATTTGGCTGATGTCGCAGCCACTTGAATTTGAAACCGATATTTTAATTTTGGGGATACTTTACATGAAACCCCTGGGACATTGTCCAAATTTTCAAAGAAAGAGTTCCATCGTTTTTTATTAAATTGGTTTTGGTAAAGGACGTTTAAGAGATTGGTGTAAGTCTCATGTTCGTTGAAAACCCTGATTTTTTCGAAAATTACAAAAATTTTTAATTTTTTTCGGTGCCTTTCTATATCTACAATTATGAAGGTAGATATTTTTCCTTAATGTAATCAATTCCTTAAAGATAGATTTTCAAATAAGGTCATGTACAATTTTTCGAAAATTTTAGTACTTTTCGCGTAATTTTGCATGAAAGTGTGGGCGAGAAAGTACGTTCTGTTTTAGCACCATTAGTTTCTGTCGCATTCTATGGAATTCATTACGTGTGATGTTAGTGGCCATGAGTAATAATGTTTTATGGTTGTTTTTCGTTATGGGAATTAATCACAAATGACTTCCTTAATTTTTCAGTTCTTTCCGTATTAATGTAAATCTCGTGAAAAGTACTGTAATTCTGTGCGGTAATTGCACTAATCATTTCTGCTATGTTCGAAATAATTCTATGATTTTGCTGGCTTTTATACTGTCTGATATTTTGAGTATTTTTATTATTTTTCTTTTCACTGGCACCTGCCAGATGTTGACACGAATATAAACGATCATTTCTGAATTTTTAACGTACTTAACAGTTTCGTTGGTCAGAATAGAAGGACGATATCGTAAAAACCTTCGTTCATTACTGAATTTCTAGGTCGAAGACTGTCTATGATAAACTCATGTACATACATTTTGCGAATCTGTAGAATAAAAGTGGCATAGGAAAATTGCAAAAGTATGAATTTTTTCGGCGTCTTCCTTCAACTATAAAATTGAAGATAAAGATTTTTCCTTTAAATGACATTTGTTGGCCATAAATTATTCTTTCACTAAGATCATGTAGATTTTTTAAAAAAGTTTAGTAGTTTTCGTGCAGTAGTGCGTGCAATTTTGCAATTTTTAAAAAGTACATAAACACGATTATGTCAAAAACGGCTCCAATTTTTTTCTTTAAACTTTTTGGTAGAGTTAGTGTTATACGAACCCTATACGATGACATAAACGCTATTTTGCTCTATTCTTTTGTTTTTTCGAAAATGACAGAAATGTAATTTTGTTGACTTCGTCCTCGTCGGCGGGGTGCCAGCGAAGCCTGCAGTACAGCGGGCGGCGGTGAAGAGGCGGTCGCGTCTCTTCTCCTTGGGCCAGGCGGGTCGTCGGTCGACAGCGCGCTACCTTCGGGACACTGGCGTCGGCGACTCAGGCGAGAACGCGGTCAATGCATGAGAGTTCCCCGCACAAATTGATTGCCGAAATTAAATAACATAACTGCGTCCTTAAGACATTAGTGGTCCCACGTTTTGGCTCTACGACGCCCGACGTGTTTGCATCTACGACGCCCAAAGTTTATGTGAGCATTTTGAAATCACGATCGAGGCACAAGTCAGAGGTACAAGTCCAGTACAAGCTCGGATGCAAAGTGCCAAGTTCGAAGCTCGAGCTGCGAGTCGGAAGCCAGTAGTAGCCGAAGTCGTAATATTGCAAGTCGTTGTTATAAAAATCGTCATGTTTTTGGAGCCTCACGCGCGACAAGACGAATGTTTCGATCCCCCATCTCTGATCGGAGCGGCGATCAGCTATCGGGAGCGGTGGTGGGGTGACACTCGAACCAATGGCTCGCGAGCTCATGTGGCACAAAAAGAAATTGCCGTTGCATTTTTGACGTGAAAGTTAGCTGTATGGCCCCATGCGGGGGAGGGGGGGGGTACGTCGCGGTCGGTGGAATGCACTGCAGCTGGGCCTTTATCTTTGAAATTATTTTCTGGCCGAATAACCCCTGGTCGACGCGCATGTGCGCGTAGCGAATCGGTGGACCCTGCGTTGTTTTAGAATACTACGCGATTTGACATGGACGCCCAACTGAAGGAGCGACCGATCGACCCTTTCTAAAACAAGGCATCACGTCTCGCACAAATGCAAAAATGGCTCTCCGTTACTCGCGCTTGTCCCCACACGCTAGTTGTGCGAGCTTTTTATTACACGATGCATTTTTTTACCGCTGGCACTGGGCGGGGCGGGTCCATCTTAAATGAAAATAAAACGGTTGCCTTTCGAAAATATTTCGTGGGCTGTGTGGCATGACACGCGCTCGTCATCTCGGACCTGAGTGACAAAAGGATCTCTGCGGGGTTGTAAATCTATACGTCCGCTCTGAGAGGGTGGTCGGCGGAGGGAGGGGGGTTCTGATTGTGTCCGGTCGAGCCGCGTCGAAGGCTGTTCGGGTAGCCGCGCAAAATATTTCTATTATGATCGCGGGCGGGGTTTTCATGTTCGTTCACGGAGGGTGTGACGTCATGACGTCTACATATAATTTTTAAAAATGAAACTGAGTAACTGGAAAAAATAGCAAAACACGATGTCCTTTATTTTTTATTTTCTTCTTTACAGCGATAAAGATTACTATTAACATATTATTTGTACGTGACTAAACAATAAAATATTACTCATTTAAGTACTATAATTAAAATGGAAATAGGATAGAAAAATACCATCGATTTTCATACTTAAAACATCCATGTTTTAACCATCGATGTTTTTTGTCGATTTTTTCATCGACATCGAAATCATTTTGGCGATTTATTGAAATATCGATGTTGAGTAAAATTGGCCATCACCAATTTGAACCTTTTCCTATCGGTGGATGGCGTGCGGTCCGACCACTACATCCCTAACCTTAAAAAAATATCTTGCATCTCGTGTTTTTCTCGCCTAATGACTTTAAAAATGCGCCGCCTCCCAGCGATGGCGCTATGCCGTTCCCTGGGCGCGGCGCGGCGTGGGTTGCGCGTGGCGATCAGCTGGGCGGGCGTGTGGTGGCCCCGCCGCGCCGCGGGGTCCGGCGCTCGCCCACGATTGGCCCGCCGCTCCGCCTCGTGACACGGCGATGGCCTGAGGCTGGACATTATCTGCGTGACGCTATGTGGCGTGCCGCCGCGCCGCCTGGGTTTTTGCACGCTCGCCGACGCGACGGGAGAAGGGGCAGGGGGCGGATGTCGCCTACTGATTGTGAGTATTACGCGAGTAGAACGCTTACGACGCGGGCTCGCGCGATAGAGATTGTGAAGGGGAAGAGAAGACTGAGGGAGGAAATCAAGAATTATATATATATATATATATATATATATATATATATATATATATATATATATGCACTAACCGAACCAAAAATTTAAAGAAAAAATTTGGAGCTGTTTTTGAGAAAATTGTTTTTGTAATTTTTTTAAATTGTGAATATTGCACGAAAACTGCTACAATTTCCTAAAAGATCTCCATGATCTTAATGAAAGAACTATTTATGCACAACAAATTTTACTTAAAGGAAAATCTCAGTCTTCAATTTTGTAGTTGTAGGAAGATGCCGAAAAAAATTCAAATTTTTGCAATTTTCAAAAATTTAGTTACCCATGAAAATTGGACGTATGCTACCTTTATAAGTGTATTTTTCTTTATTCTTACAAGAAAATTAAAGAAAAAAATTGGAGCCATTTTTGAGAAAATTTTGAAAATATGTGAAACTTCATGTAAAGTACCCCCAAATTTTAATTTTTTTTTTAATTTCAAAGCTTCAACTAGAGGCAGATTGACAAAAAAATTCTTTGATTTGGAAAAGATCGTACGTGTGGTTTAGGCGCTAGCAGTGTTCACAGACGGACGGACAGACGTATGTATGTATATAAGAAAGTAAAATTTTCTGAAAATCGGTGGATTAGTTCGAGGCAAAGAGGCTAAATATAAGTATTCGAGGTGTAGTAAATATATTATATTTTTTAAGTAATAATATAACATTTTCAGTTGTTTTCCCAGCGAGCGACGGAGGGATAAAATTATTATTATTATTATTATTACTAGTGAGAACCCGTCAAAATATGACGGTGAGATCTGAAATAAATGTAAAATACTGTGCCCAGACTAATGTTCACAATATGTTGCATTGTTTGGATCTTCAGGGTATAACGAAGATATTCTGTGATGTGGAGTTTCCAAAATTTTGAACACGTATGGTCCATGACCAGGTGGCAATGCAATATGACCCACATATTGCAATAATACACCAAATGACAAAAGAAAGAGCAATATTATACTGACGGATATTATTTCTAAAGTTTTTTGATGTGTCATCATCTCCTATAAACAAATTTGATTACTTCTGGCATATTGCTCGAAGGTAAATTATTTTCCCATTTAAGCAACACAGAATAAACCCGTTTGCAGAATTTCTCTCGCATGGGAAGTACAAATCAGAACAAAACTGACATTTCATAGACAACGACCCAACCGAAAACGAAATGACCTCACTATCACGACACCTACGCTGACTTTCTCTTTCCCTGCGTCCAGTTAATGTACGTTTGCGTCTTATGGGGCGCGTGGGCGATTCAGAATTCGACATAACCTGTGAACAACTTCACTACTTCAGTACAACCAAGCAAAACCCACTGTCCGAATGTTCTCTACAAAATACACCACAAAAGCAAATACATGCAAACTGTCAACGCCGCAATGCAATTATTACATTGAAACAAAACCTTGACGAATTGTAAACAAATCTCAACAATCAAAACAAAACATCAAGCAGCACCACCACGAAGCAGCCACTCTGTGGAAGAAAACAATTGACTATTGATAAGCGTACTATTAAAGAATGATTTAATTAATTAATTTACACCGTAAATGTTGGTGAATCAACACAAACAATATCTGATAACACATCTAGGGATCACATTCTTTCATTTAAAGGAAAAAATACTACATTCGGTTCTGTAGAAGCTCTAAACGAAGCCATGGCAGAATACCTTATTTTTTTAAATATATAGATTATTATTATTATTATTATTATTATTATTATTATTATTATTATTATTATTATTTATTGATAAAATCCTATATATAACAACCGATTCAGTTGGTGCCGAGCGAGAGAGGCGAAGATCATATATTTATCATCAATTTGGGTATAGACGTCATTAGAGGGGTGGGCGGGAAGGGAGTGACATTTGCAAAATAAAACTAATGGGGTGGAATGGGGAACAGGCTTTCACGTATTAGTTTTGTATTTTCTTTGGTCCCGGCTAGCTTTTTTTTCCTTTCGAAAAGTCAATTGACGGCAAAACGTCCGTCCATCTGTGAACACCACAGCGCCTAAACCATTGGGATGTTTTCTAAAATGGATATTTCCCGGTCGATCTGCCTCGACTCGAAGCGGTGCGATTTTGAAAAACATTCATTAAAATTTGGGGGTTGTTTACATGGAGCCGCAGGAACATTTTCAAAATTTTCTCAAAGGGCTCCAATTTTTTCCTTTAATTTTTTGAAAGAAAAAAGAGTAAATTACACTTATAAAGGTGGCACAGATCTGTTTTTAACTATTAACCGTGAATTTTCGCAAATTTCAAAAGATTACCTTTTTTCTGCCTCTTCCTACTTTTACAACATTGAAGATAGAGATTTTTCCTTCAACAAAAGTTTTTCCTATAGATAGTTCTTTCATTTGATTTATTTGGTAAAAAAACGGTAAAAACTATATATGACGTATGGGGGAGAAGATTATCTGTGCACGTTTTCTTGAGTACCACATTCCCATCCAAACATTTTAACGATAAATAGTTGAAAGATGAATGAAAGTTAAAACGGTAATAATAATAATAATAATAATAATAATAATAATAATAATAAAATTAAAAAAAGGGTGAGATTAGCACCATTTGAAAAAGTAGACATTTTCGTTCCCGAGTTTTAGAAAAACTATTTGCAACGGTAAACGAACTACAGATTTGATTTTTCTGCTTTGCTAACAATACAATAGTAACTCACCCTTAGCTCTACTCCTACCACTACAAGCATGCATTACATGCCTTGTAAAAGTAACGTACATGTACATTAATTAGGGTGCCCCTTATATTGAAAAAAAAATTATTTTGCTAAATATTTTGGGCTCACCCCCTACATAATTTCCATTGGATCAAATTTACTCAGAAACAAAATTTCATCTCAATAGGCCGATATTAACCCGTGCCGACTTGAGTGCGAAATTTGAATGTTAGGAATAATTGGTTTTGTTGTGGTAAGTCAATGGAAAACTATTGATACGTGTTTAATATACATTTTGATATTTCAATTTAATTCACTTTCACTCTTTAGACTGCATTATGGTCTATACTTTTCTAGTGGGTACCTTTTTCAATGTTTCTCTCTTGCAATATGGATACAAGGGACGACATTGTTGAACAACACATTACTTTCGTTCCTCATATACTGTCAGTAGTGCATGGAAATCTCGCTTTAATTTAACAGCCCTTTCAGAACAGTGATTCACAACGTTCATCTTTATAAGTAACCTTTGACTTTCTAAATGGGAAGAGTTGCTTTTCTAGGTCGAAGGTCATTCTTGAATAAAACTAGTATCCACCTTCGGGCAAGAAAACATATCTGGTTTTGGTTGATACAAAATCGGCTGTTGTTTTCAATTAAATGAATTATGAAGAGTTCTTAACGACCATAAATGAAATATTTGCAGGCAGGTTAACGGGGCTTGGTCAGAAGAATCAGGCAAACAACTAGTAAAATTCTTCTGACCAAGCCCCGTTAACCCGCCTGCAAATAATTAAATGAATATTAAATTGAATTAGATGTATTGTAAATTAACGAATTAATTATTAAAAACTGTCATTAAGGTACAATTGCACTTACCATATTATTCTCCATCCAATGCTCCATAAAAAGGAATACGTATATGAACTCTTCCATGTGTAGATTCTCCCTGGCTAAATTTTTCTAACATTTTGATTTTGATTTGTATGTCTACTTCATCATCATAAAACCGACAAATCTAATATATACCACGTACGGTGTCTTAATTTTTTTAGAGCTGCTTTTGAAATTGTGGAATAGATTTTTTCGTGTGATTTTAGAACTTTTAAAAATTAGATATCTTGATTAGGAGCTTTTTTACAGCTTCATTGCGCTGAAGCCACGATTTGGCATAAGCAGTGACAATCAACATAAATACATTTTTAAGGATTACATCACGTATTTTACATTCAAACACACATTGTAAAATGAGTTCGTATATGTGATGACGGCACGGAAAGAATAATTCCCCTGTCCAAATTTTCTTCAAGAAATACACATGCTCCTTAAACGTCAAGTGTTCTACGCAGTTATGGCACAACAAAGAATTTGTACATTGTCTTCGATATCCCAGTGTATTAACGCATTCCAAACACCGTTGGTGTGCTCTTTACCATAAGAATTCCGCAATTTTTCGAAAGCCGATGAGTTGCTGACTGTCCCCAAATGTAACAACAATAGGAAGTGTTTCTTCTTTTGGGTCCCTGTAATGCAGGCAACAGTTTAGCATCCCAATGAAGGTAAGAATGTCAGATAAATTACTCATAAAATGCGATTTAATTGTTTCTTATCGTTCTTTTCTCGTGTCTGATTCGAAGAATATTTATTAATAGAAAGTTTTTCGGGTATTGTGGTCAAGAACCTCTGCTGAAAAATGTTTACACAATCTCTTATCCGCTGACATCTATATAAACTATTAGTTTAGAGGTAATGAAATTTTTGGTGCCGCACATTGCAGCAATCTGTATTGATGTACTCTCAAAAATTCATTAACGTTGATTTCATCTGAACTTAGAAGTTCGTTATCTGAATCTAAAGACGGTGAAGGAGGTACAGCATATGATGTAGGCGCTTCACACGGTTGTTTATCTTTCTTTCTCTCTTCTTGCAATGCTCTTTCTCTCGCCTTTTCTCCTTTTTCCCCGAGATTTTGATCTACTCTTACAAGATGACTTTTACGTCCCGGCTCACTCGGCCGAAGGAAAAACATCCAGTCTTCTTCCAACGTAAACATTTGTAAAGTATTCGAATGTGCAATATTAAACAGATTGTTCAAATTATACTAAACACCTCATGATGCTTAAAAATAGCTTCACCCATGTTTGCGTTTTTGGGTAATTTTCTCTACCCCTAATAAAAGGTAGTGATACGTGTTTTGCGATAAATGCTGATTAGCTCTTATCGGAATTCTTGCTTTCTCCCAAAATATCACTTCACCAAGTGTTCATTTTCTTTCCGGTATGTTATAAAATAAAACTTCAAGTACTCATTTGATGGTAAACTGAGTTCAGTTTTATACTAATAGTTAATATTATCTTCTATTAAAAACGTATGATACTCGGTACTGCCTTTGACACTAACATATGACATTATGTCAGATTAGCGATCTGCGCACAGGTGTGACACGGTCGATAAAAATTCTTGTACTGTTAGCCTCGGGGCTGACTCAGCGATAGGAGGTAGTTTTCGACTTGTCATGCGAGTTCGCACTCTCGTCGGCGCGGGTTAGAATGCTCCGATCTCAACAAAATTTTGTATAGGCATGTTTTAAGATCAATCAAACAATATTGGAGGGTGAGCGTTCAAAAATTTCGAAGTCGGAAAATAAGGGACACCCTAATGTACATGTATGTGTCATTAAGGCCATGTTCGTTTTTTTAAAAATTGTAGTAGTTTTCGCACAATATTACGTGCAATATGTGTCATTTCAAAATATAACAAAAACAAGATTTTCTCCAAAACGGCTCCAATTTTTTCTTTAAAATTTTGGTAATTATGGTACTAAATGTACTCTATAATATGACAAATGCCACATTTCACTTTTCTTTTGTTTTTTCAAAAATTACAAAAACGTAATTTTTTGACTTGTCTCTCAAGTGTCAATATTTACATTAGTGACAATTTGTTCACATTCTTATATTGATGAGTACATGTGCTTTAAATAATGTCATAATGTTTCTGGAAAACAACAGTTTTCTCTGAAAATGAGCTGAAAATTCCACATTTTCAGAAACGTTCAAACGCTATTTTCTCAAAAACGGCTCCTAATTTTTTCTTCAAACTTTGACTATAGATAGTGCTAATTACACTGATTAATGTGGCATAAGTTCATTTTGGGGTATTCTTTCGTTTTTTCTAAAAAAATACACAAATGTATTTTTTTTAATATATCTCAAGCGGTTTTTATGTACATTTCCAGTCATTTGTATACATTATTGCATTTTTGAGTTAAAGTGCTTCAAGTGACTTTTAATGAACTTTTTCGAAAACAAATAATTCCTGTGAAAAAGAGCGTCATATTTCGCATTTACACTTAAACACCATTTTCTTAAAAACGGCTCCAAATTTTTGAATGAAAATTGCCATTTAGGACGCGATTTTACTCTTATTTATAATATTCTTAAAGGGATATTTGGTTTCTTCTTTTAGGAAACCGAAAAATTGAGGAAAATTTTTAAAAAAAGTTAAATTTAGGCTCGCCATTCTCTTAAAAACGACTACAAATTTTTCAATGAAAACTGCTGTTTAGGACGAGTTTTTACTCTTGAATATTCTTGATGTAATGATTCAGTTGTACTACTAGGAAAGCAAAAAGTTGAGAAATTGTCCAAAACATGTACTTTGGGCGACGATAGATGGCAACTCTCCAGAGAGTGTAGTAAGACCTTAAAGTCATACCACACCAAGGAAATTAGAAAAAATTGGTACGAGAAAGTCTGTGCCATTCTGTAGCACCTCTAGGTTTCTTTTGCATTAGCTATTATCACCTAATTAATATATACAATTTCACCAAGCTATGAATCTTATCTAACACTTTCCTATCAACGTACATTACTTGTCTCTTTCCCTCAAAATCCAACACCAAGAATCCATAACTGAAAATTACTGTTACCCTCCAAAATACACAATTTTCAATAATTTCAGTGCCGACCGTGTCTGGCTTTATTGGTACTATCAATATCACATTGACAATATTAATTTGAACATAACCTTGGGCATATTTATTAACAACATCCACAAA
The DNA here is from genome assembly GCA_011170035.1 of Teleogryllus occipitalis. Lineage (NCBI taxonomy): Eukaryota > Metazoa > Arthropoda > Insecta > Orthoptera > Gryllidae > Teleogryllus > Teleogryllus occipitalis. The sequence continues at coordinate 100,672 of BLKR01009408.1, read as the reverse complement.
CCCTTGTAAACTTGAATATAAGAAAGACATTTTATATTCAATAAGTAATAATCTTAAACTATGGTATTTACAATTTATACCATTGCACGTTGTTGTGTTTTTTTACATTTTTGCGCCACTGTCGTGGTGTCCGCTTGCACTCATGTAGACTACTCCAGGCTAGTACATGCGACTCAGTGCATCCACATTGACATGCTCTGCCCCTTTTTTATGAACTCTGGTGATGTATTGTTGCAATAAAAGCGACCAGCGCATCAATCTAGGATTATTCCCTGCAGATTTTTTTAGCCATACGAGCGGATTATGGTATGTCTCTATTTTTATGGCAACCTGCCTACCCAAATAATATTTTAGCTTTTGAAGACGCCATATAATTCCAAGGCACAGACGGAATCCAAATTCTGTTGTACAAAATTTGGATTCCGTCTGTGTAAGATTTCTACTTATTTATACCGGAGGCTCATCTCCTTCATCGTCTTTTTGAGCTAAAATTATTCCCAATCCTCTATCTGACGCATCTGATTGAAGTATGAAACGTTTAGTGAAGTCCGGGACTTTCACCAGTGCATCGCCGCAGAGCACCTCTCTTATTCGGTACAGAAAAGTCTCGGATTGCCTTCACCTTCGGGTCGACTGGTCTGAGCTCGCCATTTCCGACATCATATCCCAAATATTGCACCTGTGTAGTGCATACTCGCATTTCGCCGGTTGAAGAGTGAGTTTCGCCTGCTGCAAAATACTAAAAACTATGTCGAGATGACGCACATGTTCCTGACATGTATATACACCGGCGAAGCCGTACGCGTATTTCCGAGAATCTGTGACCTGGTGTGCACCGCACATGCTAGTTGTGGTTCAACAAAACCCCCTTGAACCGCATCCATCAAGGTGTTATCATCAAGGTGTTAGGTACGGTTACTTAATAAATAGTGTTACGTTTCTAGGTGATGAATTAAAAGTCCGGTATTATTTTAACAGAAACGTTTATTTTGTTTCTTAACACAATCACTGAAAACACTTGATTATTTATTTACACCACACTTCTCTTTATTTATTTACACTACACTTCTCTTTATTTATTTACACTACACTTCTCTTGATTATTTATTTACACTACTCTTCTCTTACACTGTCGCACAGTCCTAAGCACTGATCACAGTTCGATGCACTGGCCACAGTCCACTTCACTGACCACAGTTCGATGCACTGACCACGGTTCACGTTACTGAGCACAATCACTGCACTGCTATTCACCGCGTTGCACACACTTCATAGTGCAGCTTCCACTGTGGACTTAAGACTGACTCGCGGTCGCCGGCCGCCGCGTATATATACTCGGCGGGTGCCGTCGAGAACTTTCTGGACCCCGCGATCGTTCTGGAATAATCTAGTGCTGGGGCCGCAGGCAGAGGATGCAACCCGCGCTCACAGGCAGCTCGTGGTGGCGCCGGTAGATGACGCAATCCGCGCATACAGGTAGTTCGTGGTGGTGTCGGCCGGTGACGCAATATTCGTTACAATAGTAATCGAGCTGTCAATTACTATTCGCTACGGGTGCCTTTGTAACGAACCTTTGTAAGGGCCCCTTCTAATGTGACGCGGGCCACCGGCAGATTCCTTGGTTCTGCATCGAGTGGTTGTGTAACGTCGTGGGTAGGGATCTACGTCACAAGGAAACAGACACGAGTGGGTATATACAACTTATTTACACTAATTTATGTACACTCTTTATAGACCTCACTCATAGGTGTTTGTCGGCTACCTGCGGCAGCCCCCCTCTCCTAACACGCGCCTTGCGGCCGCGCCTGCGATTAGCCAACTCGGCCGATACGCAACTTGGCACCTGGTGTGCCTCGCCAGACAATTTGCCCCGAAGTATCGAGCATACTTCAGTGTTCGAGACTCGAACACCTACACGTGCCTACAGCACTTCCGCGCCAGACTTGGCGAACAAGTATTTGCGGTTTTTGCCGCGGGGAAACCAGAATCGCTACCCAGCCCAGGGCTTCTGCGACAGCCCTTTTATATGAATTGAATTGAATTGAATTGAATTTGCCTTATTTTACGTGGCGAGACTCAGGCCATGAGGCCTGCTCTTCCGTCTGACCACGTAAATTTCGTTACACTCCTTTCACCAATCATTGGAGAAAGAAGGTATTACTTGGGCGAAGAAACAGGCGATTTGAATTTAGCTCAGAGGCATCATTTAGGCTTGAGGATCTTTTACATGCAGTAAATGTACTAACATGGGACAGCCGGCATTATTTCCCCTCCGAAGGAAGGCGAACGAAGGATTTTTTCGCCCTTAAAAGTCCACGGCTTCGATCGGGTTTGAACCCGCAAACTTGGGTACAGCAGTTCGATACGCTAACCGCTACACCATCGCCACCACAAAACACCATCGCCACCGCCTACACCATCGCCACCGCTCGCTATGCTCGAGTCACGTGACTTCCTGCGTCATCTTTCTTCCATGCACTCGTCTTGAGGCGTCTGCTTCCCCTGTTGCAATTTGCACCCGGCACCTGCAAGCCCTCTCCCCTTTTGGACTTTCCCTGAAGGGTCGGCCTTTGTTGGGAAGCCTATTTTTGGCTCCCTCATCCTCATACCTTGCAACTTGTCTCTCTGGAGCAGGGAGTCAAGTCTATGACGCTACAGTTGCATCACCCAAACAGATTCCCCGGTCATCTGGTCATCCGTCACATGTTTACCACGTACATATGATAAGTAGCACCAGAATCACGAAGTAATTTAACGGGAAAATTTATTTATCTTTCCGTCACAGTTTCAATAATGCTTGACCTTGCGTTTTAGCCACGTGATTTATCTTTTCCACGCTCTTCCGATCCGGGTATTGCCTACGAAAATGACCTGCTTCCCCACACTTAAAATAGGCGGCCAACTGATGCCTTTCAAATTTGGCCTTAGATGTGGATCACCTTAAGTTCCGTGACTCGCGGCGCACCTTCTGTCGCCTGATCCAACCGTTTAACCTGCGTGCTTTTTTTCTGTTTCTCCTCCACAGTAACCCTGAGGAGGCGGGAATTTATTTAATACTGGCATACAAATTACGCTGCTGCCTTGCAGCTTAAGCAGCTAAGAGGGAGAGGTAAAAAAGCTAATACTAAAGCTAACTTAATTCTAGCTTAAATCTAATTTAATAATCATGTAGTAGCACTTTGGCATACTTGTTTTAGACGAAAAATGTTATTGTTATTTTTTTCTTAATTCTAAATGTTTTTGTAGGGTCTTCTAGGTGATTCTTTCTCTAATTTATTTTTCATTGACGCATCATTCATTCATTATACACATAACCCTTCGTTCTGCTCATTCATTCCCACAGCACTACACTGATAGTCTTCTATTCGCCACGGCACTGACTTGATTCCGTGGCGCTCAGGTCCATTGGGAGGTGTGGCAGGAGGGGCGCGGCGTCGCGTTGCCCACGCGTGCCTCGGCCGATGGCGAGTCTTCCCCTCCGCGTTCGGCTGCCTCCGCTTGCTCGCACAAGGTAGCAAGCGTGTCGTGAGGCAGCGCACGGAAGGTGAAGGCGACATGTTTCGGTCCTTTCTGTAGATAAGAACGATGTGTGTCGCTGTTCGCCTCTCGGCCGGTGTCGCACAGGATGCGCGACGCCTTCGGCCCCAGCGCCTTTGCAAGCGCGGTAGCCGAGCGCCTTTGAAGCTCCGGCAAGAATTGGTATTTTACACCCAGAACTCCGAACACGTCGGTGTTTCTAGAGTATCTGTTGGGTGGGGGTGGGGGGAGGTGCGGGAGCGCCGCGAGACGCGCTGCACGGTTTTCCGCCGAGCGAATCGGACGGAGGGTGGAAGGAGGTGCCGCCGCGAATACCTCGCAGGCGTACGTCCAAATGGACCGCTCGCAAGCGGTGAATAAGCGGCGTTTGAGGGCAGGATGGAGTTCGGGGGCTCGTGGAAGCGGGCGTAGGAGAGTGGTTCGGGCAGTTATTTTCTGGCTAAGGTATCTGGCGTGGGCGTGCAAGCGGAGACCGCTATCGAGCTTCACACTAAGATACTTCGCCGTCTTTTGCCAGGGTAGGTCCGCGCCGGCTAAACTCACGACTTCATCGGGGTCGGCCCTCTGTCGGGTGAAGTTGACGATTACGCACTTGTCTAGGTTGAGGGCGATCTTTTTATGGCTCAGCCATTCGGAAAGTTCAGCAAGGCAATCGTTCAGATATCTCACCGATTTCCTTTTGTCTACCGACTTCGCGTAGTAAGCAAAGTCATCCGCGAACATTAGGAGCCCGCAATGTCGAATGCCGGTGTTTCTATCAACTGGTAGCGGCGCGTCGTTGACGTACAGGCCGAATAGAGTGGGGGAGAGCACGCTTCCCTGTGGCACGCCTGCCACGGCTCGTCTCAAGGACGATTGTACGCCATTGACGCGAACCTTGAATCGTCTATCTTCCATGAAGCTAGCGATTAGTCTGACGTAGCAGTCGCTGATTCCAATGTCCGCAAGACACGCGAGCGCCCCCTCGTGCCATACAGAATCGAATGCCGAACGCATGTCTAGAGAAACAACCGGCAAGTTCTGCCGTCTTTCGAGAGAGCGATCGATCTGAGCACATAGCCGCGTCAGTTGTTGCGCGGAACTGAGCCCAATTTGAAACCCCAAAGCGCCGTATTTCCCGTTGCAAGCGCTCCAGGATCAGGCGCTCAGCTTTTGGAAGAAGCGAGAGGAGACTAATAGGTCTGTAACCGCTCGGAAGAAGTTGGTCCTTGTTGGGTTTTCGTATCATGGATACTGTCGCGATTTTCCACGCTCTGAGAAAATATCCTAGCGCTAGGCACGAGTTTAGGAGCTTCCGTAGGAACTCCTCCCCGTTCGCGCCGAGCGCGCGAAGCTGGGCGGCTGTTATACCGTCCGGCCTGCATGCCTTTCGCGGGTTGAGGTGTCGCAACGCCTCGCTGAGCTCCCTTCCCGTCACACGTCGCGCTGAGGTGCTCGGCGCGGCGGTCAGGTAGTCACGCAAGCGTGCAACAGTGCTCTGGCTCCCGAACTCATCGGACCCAAATGGACGGAAATGCCGTTCTAGCGACTCCGCGAAGAGTTCGCTTTTCGCGGCGTCCTCCCACACGTATTCCGGCTGCAGAGCGGCGTGGCCGGGCGGCTGTGGTGCCGAGGTGGTGCGGAGCGGGCGGTTTACTCCCGTCTTGCGGACCAGCGGCTTAGATAATCCCCAGAGGTTTCTTTCACGAAGATTGCAGTCTTCGATCGTGCGCGATCATTTTGCGGTTCTCTCGTCTTGTAGAGATTTACGGAATACTCTGCTGAGAGCTCGCGCCCGCGCTCCGTCCGCGTGATCGCCATAGTGGCTGTGTAATTTAGAATATCTGCGGAGCTCCTGCAGCGTCCTTCTCTGCTCATTTGTAAGCTCAAGACGTGATTCCGGTTCGCGGGTAATGATGGTATTTTGTAGGACGTCCGAATCGCAGAGGTGATGTGAGTCACCGCGCTATCGATTTCGTCCCGTGAATTTAGTGGTTTTTGCGATCGGTTTGTGCTTCAGCACAGTGGTTTCGTGAGCTGTGATACCGTGTGGTGTTGTTATTGGTTAATGGTTGTGTGTTATTTTGAATTTGTTTCGGCGTGCAGCGGCGAAAGACGAAACCATGAATGTTGCCGGCCTGTGATCGGACACCAGATAGGAGATCGAAAGTGGGGCTGCACAATCGATTCCTTTCGCGATCGCAAGGTCGGTGATTCCCGAATTACCAATAGTCGGGTAGATCGTGGGTTCTTTCGGGGCGCATACGTATACGCCACGTCTCGTCGCAATGTAGTTTAAACGGGTGCCGTTTCGGTTTGCACTGAGGCAGCTCCACTGTCTGTTCCTCGCATTGAAGTCCCCTATAATGAGGACTTTAGTATCTAACGCGAGTATCGCGTCGATACAGGTAGTGTCGAGTTGCTGATTCGGGCAGTAGACGGACGCGACTGTAAGTCGGCCGCCAACCGTCCAAACCCTCACCACGACCGCCTTAAAGAACGCAAGGTACCAGATGGGGTCGTTACTTCGAGCTGGGGGATGTCACGCCGGACCAGGAGCGCAACCCCCCCCCCGTTTGACCTCGCGGTCTCTGCGATACACTGCGTATCCTTGAATACGTGTGATGCTTGTGAAACCACGTTTCCTGCGGCGCCAAAATGTCTAGTTGTCGCTCGATGGCAAAGTTTTGTATTAACTGGGTCTTTTCACACGAACTTTGAACATTCCAGGTGCATGTTCGCAGAGGTGCTTCGCAGTAAGACGAAGAATTTAGATTATTCTGCGCCATTGTTGGGCAGAAATGAGGTTAGGAGCAGAATCATTCCCCGATTCTGGTTTTCGGAGAGTGCGCCCAGTTGGGTGGTGAGAGCGCGAGACCGCGTCTCTTGCGCCGCTTTATTCTGCGGCGCAGTGGGGTCCTGAGCGGGGTCCAGGCTTCTCGGTAGGTTGCCATTGGGCCTCTCGGTAAGTTGCCGTTGAGTGCACGATGAGCGCTGCAACGGTGTGCACCTTCCGCATTTTCTGTAAGATGCAGTGTGCTGCCCGCCGCAATTGCAGCATTTCGGGTGGGCCGAAGTACAGCGTATGGGGCAGTCCTTCGTACCGGGTTTGTCTGCCGGGTGACCCTCTCCCGTACAGATCTTGCATCTCACGGGATATTCGCAGTTTTTGCGAGTATGTTCCCACCTGCAGCATCTTTCGCAGAAACGGGGGCGCTTCCATTTCTCGCGATCGACTTTTACCTCGCAGGAGGCAATGGCCCTGATACAGAAAGCTTTGCGCGACTCGTCCGCGCGAAGGGTGAAGCGAAAAGTGCCCGTGCGCACGGAACGAGTTTCGGTGGCTTCGCCACCTACAGCATCACTGCTCCCCGAAGTTCCGGCGGTTTGGAAGAGATCGCGGCGAACATGTTGATGGACGCCCAACGGGTGGAGGCCTGCGCCTACAAGCTCCTCGCGCACCTCTTCAGCAGTGATGCCGCGCGAAACCTGTTTAAAGTACACGCGATGTGTAGTTCACTCAGTGGAGGTGGGGGTGGGTGCCCAAACAAAAAGATTTTATGCAGTCTTGCATATGCTTCGGCTTCCCGATACGCAATTGGGGAGGAGGTCAAAATCTGGTAGCCAACTTTTCCCTTTCGGGTTGTGACGCGATCGATTGTGGCCAACTTCCCAGTGGCCTCCCCAATTGCTTTTGCGTGCTCTTTAACAGCATCTGGGTGAATTTGCAGCCGGATACGGTAGGGTCGTCTCGACGGTCGTGAGGCGACCGCCGGTTCAGGTTCCGCGCGGAGGCTGGCCGCGCTGGCGCACGGAGTCGGACTGCCAGGCGGCCGATTGCTCGCCGAGAGGAGGATCTGTTTCGGGGAGTGGAGTGGGAGACCGACGCGCTTCGGAGCCCGTGGGCGCCTTACCTTCCCTGCCGGAGCTCCCGTTCGCCGCCTCTGCCATGGCGGCGGCCGCAGCGTTGCGGGCGGTTGCTTCCTGGGCGGCTAGGCTCTTCTTCTTCTTCCCCCTCCTCTGCCCTCGTGGGGGATCCTCGAGCGGGGTTTCAGAAGGGCGGGGTCGTGCTGTGCCTCATGGCCGCTGGAGGGCGACGCAAAGCCCTCCGTGCGCGGTCGCTTTTCCGGAGGCGAGCGCACCGGGGGCGAGCCCGCACCCTCAGTCCCGGGTGCGGCCAGGTCGTTCGGCTGAGTGGGAGGGGCGGTTCCCTCCAGAAGCCGCTCGCAGGGCGGAGCGTCTAAACCCGGCGTTGCTTCGGCCGGTGTAGCGGGGCCGCGTTGCCGCTTCTGCGTCGATGCGGAAGTCGGGGGCGGAGTGCGCGCTTCGATTTCGCGCGCCCGCTCCCGAACAGTTGGGGGGTTGTTTGGCTGCGCCAGCGTCCTCCAAAACTGGAGGAGCCCCGCTTACTTCGTCCGGACGAAGGCCAAGAGCACCTCGTGGGGCACCTCGCTGCAGCAGTCTCCGGAAACTCCCAAGGGCTGTGCAACAGCCGGGAGCGGCGCCACTACGGCACTGCTCCCGGATTCTCCTGCATCCCGCGCCACGCAGAGTTTGATGCTCCGGCGCGGGGTTGTGATATCTCCTTCCCGCTATACGCATCTGATTTATCTGGGATTATTCTACAATCATTGTTATTTGTGAGTTTAAAATAATAATCAGACTTGGAAATGACATTTTCAATATAGCTAATCATATTTTAAACATTTGTAACGCCAGATACATTACAGGCGGCGGTTTGTGTTCAGAACCATTTTCATCATTAACAGGTTTAGTTACTTCTACAAGTTCCTCGCCGAGACTTTGAAACCTATTCGACGTGAAATTTGGTTTTTGTTTTGCTTGACGTTTGAGCTTCCCCTTCACTTTTTTCCATTTCACTTCCTGCCATATGCTCTCTTAGATTTCCTTAAATTCGGCCATGTTCGAATTGTGAGATAAATCTGTACTTACAGTAGCTGCAATTATAGGCAAATGTAAAAATCATCCCGTAACTTGTGGATTGACAGGCTCGTTACTAGGAGGACACTGCGATAGTTGAGGGTATGTTTGCTGCAGTAATTGAAGTTGATGTAGTTGTTGCAGTTGTTTTTGCTGTTGAATTAATTGCGCTTTTTGCTGCTGTTGTTCAATAGATGTTTCACTATTTAATTCTTCAGTTGCCCCATTGTGTCCATTGTGGACACCGTGCGCTGGCCCAGGCCAAAGCATAAACTGTCGGTCTCACTTATTGCATTGTTTATTATACACGGTTTTAAAAATGGTTTTGAATGAAATCAGAATTTAGATAATCGCAGTATTTAGACTAATAAAATTTCACCTTAACACCTTATACACGCATTCGCTGGAAGTCAGTTCAGCGGAGTTAAAAACGATGAGTACTGGTCAGATGCCGACGCGAGACTGTCGGTTACACTTAACACTTGAAATGTTCATATAAGTTCTTACACTTAGTCTCTAAGCATACTATTGTAGAAATTATTGATTTTCGTCTTGCAGCATTTATTTAGTGCTAAACAGGACACTTAATACTACGAGTGAAAATGGGAAAAATAAATAGTACTTTATCTGAAAACTTCCAATCAGTTGCAAGGTCTCCTGTAATAGTCATAGTTAAAATTAATATAATAATAGTTATTAATTAATATAATTATTATTAATTAAATAATTAATTTAATAAAATAATAGTCAGTGAAAAAGAAATCATTGAAAAATCTATTGGCTCTGTTCTTATGCTAGTCGGTATTGTAATAAAACGTTCCCACAGGTGAACGAGACCGTACGATAGTTGACCTAGTCAACATGCTTGTCCTAGGAGCGGAGATAGTTCTCTGTATCGTCCCTGTGGGGCATGTATAATTCTCCGTTTGTAGGATTGTGCTCTCCCGTCAGAGGAATACTCACCTGTATCAGTGTGATTGTCTAGATTCTAGATATAGGTAACTAGAGTAACACTTCTGAGGGAGAGCGGGACAGTAAACTGCGTTTAAAATTAAAATGTTTTTCCATTGAGATCTGCCTATTTAACTGCGCCGAAATATTAATGAGATGGCGTAATTAGGTTGTCGGCTGCAATGCCGTTCTGCCACCGAGGCGATTGTCCGCCTCCGCGCGCTTCGCAATGCAAAAGTCTTGCTCGCGTGTGGGGCAAAAACACTAGGTGTCCTTGGGAGTGGGTGGTGTAGTCGGTAGGGTAGCCCCCGGGCGGGTAGGTCGCGACGTGCTGACGTCAGGCAATTGTTGGCGGCGGTGGGAGCGCGCGGGCGGCGGGTGGCAGTGTGATCGCACGACGGAGCCCGCGCGCATGTCGCCGGTACGAGAACTCCGCTCCGCCGCCCGCTGTCGCCGCCACAGCCACCACCTCTTAAGCACACACCAGTGAGTAGATCTTTGGCGGCGGAGCTAACCGCTTGCCTTGCTAGTCTTGAGGTAACACAGGGCAGTTTGTGAGGTCACTCCCCGCTCAGAATGGAGTATAGATTTTTGAATTATCGCCTGTTTTGTCGCTTTTCTTACTTTCGCTTTTTCGGTGAGTGAAATGTGTAACCTATTATTGTGATAATAATTATTTTGTTCTTTGATTCGTATCAATCATCTCGTCCGATGAATTGTGTTTGTTCTGATGTGACCCTTCTCTCGTTCCCAACAAAGGCTGCCACTAACGTGAAATCCTTGGGGGATGCTTAGGATTCTGCCTTGGCGAGTTCGAGGGCGGGGTGCGATTCGGTCAAACTTTTAGGGGCTATTACTTGCTCACTCTTCATTCAAATGCTCCTCCAAAGAAATGTTTGTTGAATTTTTTTGTGAATTTGCAGGTACGTAGATTACTAAATATTCTGTCTAAATTGTAGAATCATGATCTCCATAATAGTTTCTGGATCGCGTTTGGGTTGTCTCCAATACATTCGCAGATAGTGATATCCTTGCCATTTCGATTAAATACTCGTAAGCAGTTGAGAATTGGCTACATTCTGGGGCGACCAAAAGGGGGGGGGGAGGCAGCTGGGGCAACTTGTCCCAGGCCCCGACTTAATTGGGGCTCCGAATTACTTTTCATTCAAAAGAAATTTTAAAAAATGCATTCATCTCTAATCTAAATTTAACGCTGTAAGATATTACTGATGCGTGGAGAAATGAATTCTGTTTATGAATTGGGGGAGAAGCGAATGTTTGTTTGAAATGAGGGGCCCCTGTGGATCAACTGCACCAGGCTCGTGGTGTTCTCTGGGCGCCACTGGATACATTTGTTTAAAATGTAGTGTTTAAAGGTCATTTTCATTTTTAATGTTGTAAATGAGTAAACCAAATTGCACAATAGCATACATCTCTTCCTTTTAATTATCCTGGTTGTATTTTTAGATGTTTATAATTCTTTTGATTTTCTTTAATCACATTGGATTATCTAAATATATGTTACTGTCAATAGTACTCGTATTTGGAGTAATCCATGCCCAACTAGAGATGTTTGGTAAAGGGGTGAAAGGAATATCGAGAACCTTCAATGAGGTTTGAGACGTCCATCAGCGACTGGCGGGAGAATACCAACGATTGATTTCTGTGATCTTGCAAGTTATTCGAGTATTTCTAGTGGGAGATGCTTTCAGTGTAGTTATAAGGCAGTTCTAGAAAACATTCGAGAACAACAGCTTCATGATGAATGTACAATTAGTGTTCTGGGTCATTTTTTGTTTTCGTTTTTAGTGGTGTTAATAATTTATGTTAATGATTGTGTGTGGGCAGAGAACGTCTGAATAATCTTCTTTTCACTTTAACCCCTGTTTTTTAAAATTGTGTTTCAATAGAGTTTTTGATTTTTCAGCATCATCTTGCTATTTTTGTCGTAAATGAGCTTTGTTACCAACTTCAGTATCACAGATATATTCATTTTACTGACCTTCCAATGTTTGCTTTCATGTAACAGCTCGAAGAGTGTTAATGTTAAGAGCAAACTGTAGGAAGTTCGTTGAAGACGTCATAGGGTTATTTCGTTGCGAGTATTAGTCAATGTCTTCGACTTGGAAGTGCGGGGAACATGGGAAATACGTCGTTTAGCCTTTACGCGTATAGATTACGCGTATAGTTTCCAATACGCTTCCCAGTGCGTTCCTTGTATCATTATGAAAATAGAAGAATTGTCCATTTTTGTGTACAGAATTCCCTTTACGACATTGTATTTTGAAATAACGCGTTTCTCTTTTCTGTATAAATGATTATTTCTGAAAAATTATTGTACGAAAATTGCATTGAAGCATGACCATATTGTGCGTTTGAAATTTTTCTAATAAGGATTATGGAAATGTGAGACCCTTTTCTGTTGTTTTCTTTTAAGCATTCTTGTTTAAAACTTTGCTGTTGCTCGAAAAGTATGAAAACTGAAAGGCCTAATTCTATATTGCATCATTTTCTCTCTGTCCTTCATTTCTTATTCATGAAAGAGTCTTACGAAATCCCAGACCCTTTAAGAATGTATCATTAACTGTTCGACCCAGTCTGAGTAAGAGTCTTGTAACTGCACCATGTACAATCTGAACATTATTTTAATAAAAAACGCCGTTTAATAAGTGCACAATTTCTACCTTTTCCATTGAAAAGGAGAAAGTCTTTAATAGCCGATCATTTTATTGATTATAACTAAAGACAGGAGGACTCGATATAAAATAATTACTTTGAAACGAAATTATCGTACGAAGACCGAGTAGCCGCTTTGAACATGGAATCGAAGAGTTGTTAAACGGTATTATTTATTACTTTATTTTTATATTTACATTTATTATGGAAATTATTTTAATTATTTCGGATACAATTGTGATCTTAAGTTTCGTTTATTTTATTTATTTATTTATTTATTTTTGAAATGCGAATTTATCGCCCCCGAATTTGGCCATAATTTATCTCCAAACTGAACACGATATTTCGCATTCACAACCTCTAAACATCCACGAATACGACAGAGAACCGTTGCTATTATTGTGACGCGAGAGTGCTAGAATGTGTGGAATTCTGAAAATTCCGAAAACACTTTTGTACTTCTATGCTGAACGTCAGCGATAACCGATGAGCTTTTTTCTTTTCTGTATGAAAACATTCCAATATTTTTTAGATGTAATTTGATTCTCTCAGTAGTCACTATAATTCTGATACATTGAGAGCCCCGCTATTTCAAAGCAACTGTTCTCGTAAATTCAAGAGGCCCTGGAATGTAATGCGATATATATATCGCATTTATATATATATATCGCATTTATATATATATATATATATATATATATATATATATATATATATATAAATAAATGTGTGTGTGGTGTGTGTCTGTGCGTGCGCGTGTGTGTGCGCGTGTGTGTGCGCGCGCGCGTGTGTGTGCGCGTGTGCGTGTGTGTGTGTGTGTGTGTGTGTGTGTGTGTGTGTGTGTGTGTGTGTGTGTGTGTGTGTGTGTGTGTGTGATGTGTAGTGCAATCATTTGTGCCATAAAATGCCCGCTTATGAACGATTTCTTGAATCAAAAAGGTTGTTTATAATGCTGGAATTCAAAAAACATATGTTTGTAGTTTATGATTGGGTTTATAAAATTCACATTTTTTAATGTGTAAAATGACAATTTTCCTGTACGAATCTTAATAAATCGACATCCTTTTTTTCATTACATCTAATGACTATTAAAGGTTAGCGGTGATTATAAAGTGAATTCCGCAATGTCATTCAGTTTCATTTCCTGTACTCGAGAGACACAAGGAGTATTCGATTTGCCACTCGATTCATTTTGGCTGGAATCGCACGGATCCCCCGCCCCTTCCGAACGGCTGACGCAGAATCTGATCTGCGTCGCCTGGAGGCGGCCTGCGGCATCGGATCCCGGCGGAGGCACTACGGACTTCGGCGTTAAGTGTGGGGAGAGGGGAGAAGGAAGGGGTCTGTGACTGCGGCCGGCTGGTTGCGCGACCCAGTGACACGGTTCCAAGAGCGGGCGCAGGCGCGCGGGCGGCTAGCACCGCAGACCTAGGACCACCACCGCGCCACTCCCCCCTGCGGCCACTGCGGCTCGCCACGCCACGCCACGCCACGCCACGCCACGCCACGCCACGCCACGCCACGCCACGCCACGCCACGCCACGCCACGCCACGCCACCACGCCACGCCACGCCACGCCACGCCACGCCACGCCACGCCACGCCACGCCACGCCACGCCACGCCACGCCACGCCACGCCACGCCGCCACGCCGCCGCACGCCACGCCACACCACGCCACGCCACGCCACGCCACGCCACGCCACGCCACGCCACGCCACGCCACGCCACGCCACGCCACGCCACGCCGCCACGCCACGCCACGCCACGCCACGCCACGCCACGCCACGCCACGCCACGCCGCCACGCCGCGCCACGCCACCGCCACGCCACGCCACGCCACGCCGCGCCCGCCACGCCACGCCACGCCACGCCACGCCACGCCACGCCGCCACGCCACGCACGCCACGCCACGCCACGCCACGCCGCCACGCCACGCCACGCCACGCCACGCCACGCCACGCCACGCCACGCCACGCCACGCCACGCCACGCCACGCCGCCACGCCACGCCACGCCACGCCGCGCCGCCACGCCACGCCACGCCACGCCACGCCACGCCACGCCACGCCGCCACGCCACGCCGCGCCACGCCACGCCACGCCACCGCCACGCCACGCCACGCCACGCCGCCACGCCACGCCACGCCACGCCACGCCACGCCACGCCACGCCACGCCACGCCACGCCACGCCACGCCACGCCACGCCACGCCACGCCACGCCACGCCACGCCACGCCACGCCACGCCACGCCACGCCACGCCACGCCACGCCACGCCACGCCACGCCACGCCACGCCACGCCACGCCACGCCACGCCACGCCACAATGATGTCTCTGGCTCTTTACCCTTAGGAAACTAAAGGAACATTTTCTTTTGGGTGCAACACTAGCGGGTGGTATTGATTTATTAATAACAAAATAACGTGCTGCTTACGTAACACGTATCTCATAATTTTATTACACTAAGTGTACTTAATGGTGTAGGGCCTACATGTGTATGTTTTATATTTTATCTTCCACTTTGGAGTGTCAAAACAGTGACATTCTTGAATTTAATGTGAAACCTGTCACTGTTGCTTTTGGCTATTAATTTTTCAATAGTGGCTTTAATATTGGAAGATGAAATTCGAAGGCAGGTCTCTAAATGAGCTTCGTAAAGTGTATTCCTCAGTTTTAACTTCTCGACATTCATCCTGGGGAATGTTGTTCACGTATGCATGTACTACCAGAAATCGATGATCGATGATCAGTTCGTGTAGGCGGATTGCTGTAAATTTATCTTCCTCCGCACACTTAGAGTAGAACTCGAAAATTTCCACATTCTTAAATTTCTTCTTCAGATTACATCCTGCAATTCAATAAGTAAAAAAGAATCAGAAAAAGAAGTCAAAGAGCACTTTTTTACTTTTATTTAAAAATAGTTCTTGTTTGCAGACTCAAAACTTCAGCAACGCGCCACATTGTAGAAGTTAAAATGAATATTTGATTGTCGGCCGCCAAAAATAAAGCCATAGGCCG
Source organism: Teleogryllus occipitalis (assembly GCA_011170035.1). Taxonomy (NCBI): domain Eukaryota; kingdom Metazoa; phylum Arthropoda; class Insecta; order Orthoptera; family Gryllidae; genus Teleogryllus; species Teleogryllus occipitalis. The sequence continues at coordinate 85,571 of BLKR01009408.1, read as the reverse complement.
CATGCGACCCCCGCCGAATTTTGGAGATCACTGCTGTAGATAATAGCTCCAAATTATTCCATTTTAGGATGCGCACTAAGAAATGGGAGAAAAAATTATTTTGAGATCTGGCCTAGAGTTGCGAATGGTGGCGTCGGGTTGCCATTTCTGTAATACACATTTAGTTTTAATTATTGCTAATTTTATTTCTTGTTACTATGCATGTATGCATACGTAGTGTGTAAAATGTGTTGAAACAATACGCACACTGACCTTGATTCTATAATCGAGATTCCTACTTCCCGCTGTGGATATGTCAAAGGTGATATATATTTATATTGGTATTTTGTTTATTACTGTGTAGGCTACATACTTCTAGCAATTATCTTTGGGCCGCCTAAACTGTGCGTGGTAAAATAAATTCTTATCTTCTCGAAGATTTCGGATCTTCAATTGGGCTATTTATTAAAGAAGAGAGCTTAGCTCGGCGGCTTTGCCTGAGCCGGAAATGTAAGTGGGTCTGGGCCAAGAGCTCCAAATTCGGGCGGCTGGGCTGTGCCCGCAATGCTGAGCTCCCAGAATTTTAGACTGAGTTCTGCGTATCATCTTTAATATAATGGGGAAGATGTAGGCTCTATGTAGTAGTCACAGTCTTGGAGTAGTCACTTATGTTCAGGGCACGCTTCTTCTGTTGGTTGTAATCGTACGATAAGTGCATACGGCATTTGGTTACCAATGTTCTCGCCTTTCTGCGATTTGTTGGCTTGTGCAATGCCCGGGGATATATCTTTCCGTAATCTCTTCACCCAATACACGATAATCCGCTTCAAGGCACGGTATGAATTCGCAAATAACCGTTCACGTTCCTGCAGAAATTCGTAACACGCTGAGTGAATGAACTTGACCTTGCGCTTTTTCTGCAACGCGTTGTCGGGGGTCATTGAAACAACTTGCTCTCTCGAAGCTGCACCAGGAAGCAGTCTCCGCCCCCACCCCGTTCCCTGGACAGCGGCCACCGCAGCCGCCGCTTCCGCCGCCGCCGCTTGCGACGCGCGTGCGCCGTGCGCCGTGCTGCGAACGCGCGAGCGCAGCCTTGGCGACCGGAGAAGTGGTTACGGGCGCGCTCGCCGCGGCGCAGCGGCTCCCACGACGGATGCAGCGCTGAGCTCGCGGACGCGGTCCCTGGCGCGCACCGGCATTTGTCGGCCGGCCACTTGCGTCCGCGGCGTGACGTCGGCGCGGCGGCAGCTTGCGCTTATTGAATCGGCAATGTATTCGTGCGCGCAGTTTCTCTTGAACGCGGTTTGTCGCTGGCGCGGGCCGCTTGTGCTATGCTAATGCTCGCGGGAAGAGACCAGGGTCGACGATTTGCGGTGATGACGTGAGAAAGAACGTCGCCGGAAGACGGGTATTTTTCGTGTTTGTGTGCGCCAGCTGTGCATCTTTACCTTTAGAAATGATGTAAGTGTTAACGCTGGTTTGGTAGATTATGTACTCTCGAGTCTCGTGTCAACGCGCAACTTTTTACTTGCTATTTAGTTTGAAGACTGCGTAGAGATTTATATAATACTCTCCGACTGGTTGCTTCTGAAGGAACTTTTGAGCGAATAGAGAAAATTCCAAGTTGTCCTTGTAGAGAAGTGGCGCGATGTCGACCTTGACCGAAAGAAGGTCGAGTAATTGCTGTCGTCGTTGCCCGATTAACCTTGAGATTATGTTCGCTGGCCGCTCCGTTTCAGCACTGCCATGTGGCAGGGCGCGTGGCCGTAGTTCGAATTTAGCCCGCCTGGCCGATGCATGTTATGAGAACAGTCCGTGTCGTCGCAGACGTAAACATCTCGTGGCTGCCCAGAACGGGCGACCCGGGTGCTGGTTTTCCTCTGAAACGTCATGTTCGACGGATCTGTCTCGAATATATTTCATTGTTCACTGTATGCGTTTTTCTTAACTGATATGAAGAACTCAGTGACAATATGTTGACTCCATAGATTTCTTATAGACTTCGAAAGTTTCAACAAACAGTGAAACTGTATACAGTGCAATGTGGTTGAGTAATATCGGTGAACAGATAACATGCTGTTTTAATGTCTGTAATATTTTACCTAATTTTTTGTTTTAATTGTGTTTTTTTGATTAAACTAACCATTTCTATTATGGATCAGTTCCCGTCGCCTCAAATAAAGACTTTGGATGTTACCTTACTGTATCTGTTGTTCTTAGTAAGAAATTGCTCATTCCTTTTTCTACTTAAGCTCAACGCTTCAACTTATTGGATTTGCTTCTACATCACTTGGTGTTTGGGAGCATTGGGTTGGGTACCCTTTTCTAATCGAGTCTTATTTTTGAAGGTTTAGCACATCCGAACACAGAATTGTCAAGCACTAATAATTACAAAGAAATGACATACTTTGAGTTTTGAGCAAGACTTTAGTGAATTTTTATGCAGGTTGACCATACATTTCTCGTAATTGTTTATATCAACAGTTGCGGCGAGTATACTTTTCGTTCGAAGAAGCAATTCCATTGAGTTGCGACATAGAACGAGACACATGTAATAGACGGCGCGGCGTTTGGAAAATCTAGGATCTAGATGAACTCGACGGCGTCATCGGAAGGATTTTCCGAGAACTCGGCCTCTGCCAGCCCGTCGAGTCGTTTTCCAGCACACCATCGGTTCTCTCTGGGCATTGAGGCGCTCGATTCGTGACCTGGAAGAAGGGCCGTCTCGCGACGTTGGGTGATGTGGGAGGGAGTCAACGGGAAGGAAAGAACGACTTAGAACTGGAAGATGTTCGGAAAGCCTGTTATGACGTGAGTTCATCAGCGTATCGAAGGGAATTTCCGAGATATCGACCTGGCGCCACCGCTCGCTCGTTGAGTGCGTTTCGCCGTCGCTTTTCCCTGGGCGCTGAGGCGCGGGTCTCGCGACGTGGTGTGGGCGCTCGGGTAACGGGAAGGAAAAGCGGAGCCGAAGCGCGTGCGCCGGTGGAGGGGGACGACCGCAGGGAAAGTGGCCCTTGCACAGGTGCCTTTCCAGCCTCGGGGAGGGGGGGGGCGTCCTCTGTTTTCGTCTTCCGCTGTCGCGCTCGTCACGTGTGCTCAAGGGCAGCTCGCCTCGCCCGATTTTGCTTCCTTTTCTTTCTTTTTTTTTTCTCTTTTTTGCTGCTCGTGGGGAAGTAGGTCTCCGTTCGCACGTTGCCCAGTGTGGCGGGGCGTTGACAGAGCGGGTTCGTTCGGCTTTCGTGTCGCGCTGCGTAAGGGTGCTCGCGCGTTACGCAAACTGGTGCTCCGGATAGTGGCAAGTCATCCTACTTTGGTGCTACGCCTGTCTGTAGGTTCTCACCTGGCTCCGTCGCGTTCGATCGTGTGTAAGGAAGTGTCGCGGAGAAGACGGTGTTGATTTTATGTATTGCGAGGTCGAAGAAGAACGTAATGAAATTGTCAATACGTTTATGAGTTGGCCTCTTGAAAATTGTGTGTTTTCGTGAAGGCCGTATTCTTTCTCTCATATGAGTGCTTTCATTTCGTAATAAGTGTGTTTGGAGAACTTGTTAAATGTAAAAGCTGTGGAATGCTGTGGATTAACGATCCATTATTTACAGACTCACCTGCTTAGAAGTGAATCGCTTGTGACATCAAGGTTCTGAAGGAATAGTAATAATTAGTGCTCGATTTTTGTTTCGAATCTCCTACGTACTCAGCGACCCAAAAGAGCTATATTGCGTCGGCTGTCGAGGTCGGGTACGCAGTGTTCTCTGGAATTCTTTTTGAACGCAAAATAGCCCGTAAGTGACGCCCTTTACGCACTCCTTTGAACTCGCACCAAAAATGCATCGGCATAAACGATTTATATTGGCGGAGCAATCCTGCGGAGACGACGAAACATGGAAACTTCCCTCTTCCGAACCACAAATGAAGTGAGTATCTTAACTTCACTGACAACTTGCTTAATCTTGACAGTACATGTATTCACACTACATGTCACTTGGCCTGCATGTTGTCCTTAAGGGCAATGGCCATTCTGAAGTCCATTTTAATCAGCATTTTATAAAACTGTAATCTTTGAGTGTGAAGAACGAATGCCGTAGCATGTGGAAACGCTCCCAAGCTCCTGAAATTAAATAGATTTTAGTGAAAATCATACATTTTTTCAGTTGAAGTGTATTCAGTAGTCGTGATGTTTTCATTATGCGTATCTATATCATTGTCTTGTTTTCATTCATGTAGAATTTCTAATTTATTTCGCGCCATTTGTTTTATTTTCTTCAGTTTCTCGAAATGATTTTATACGTCACAACTTGACACGAGTCATTATAGTCATTGTAACATACACTAGTCTAATTGAGTTTCTGAATCGAATAAAGAAAAATGTTACCTTACAACTCTAAAAGACATAGGTCAACGCCAGGCCTTCTGCTCTGCCGGATTAATTGCTGAATTTGCTTGTAGGTCGCCCTGGTCCTCATTCATGGTGAGTCCTGCGTCCCGGAACAAAAAATCATAAAATATATCTATCTGTAAAATGTATCTGCAAAATTATTGCTAATCATACGTGCGTAGTCTACGGTACAAAAAAGGTGTATTTAAAAAGTTTGTAAAAATCGAGAAGTGTTAAATAGGAAACTAAAATTGTAGTTATTGACAAGAAATTAACATATATTTCATGCTAATATTACATTTTTTAATTTTCGTTTATATTTGTACACAAAATGATTCTAATACGAACTTTTTGTAATAAATCTGGAGGATTTTTTTGGGGAGGGGGGGCACATTTGTTCATGTGGACCTCTCAGTACCTAAATCCGACCCTGCTTCGAAGGCCAATTCTTGAAGAGAATTCGGAGGAGCGAGTGAAAGGTCGACCGAAGGCGCTGCTTACCTGTTGTAGATACTTACGCACGCGGTGTAACTGGAGATTTGGAGAAAGCAGAGAAGGAAATATTTCTTAACGGCCGTTCCTCGGCTTTGCCATTGCTTCGCCGTTACTACTTAACAGAAAGGATTATTTCACCATAGAGCAGTGGCGGATTTTCGGAGGAGGTCAGGGAGACCAGGTCTCCCCACAAAATTGATTAACAACGCTAAAAGATACATATTTTTTGAACTTAAAAATTGTTAGGATTAACTTTGTCTAAAATTGACATAAATGCTTACAGCTAGCGAGTAAACACTTAAAATAAGTCGTTTCTCTTCCTGCAAATATAGCGTTATTATTGCAGATGGAGCCAAGCAGTTCTATGCGTTATACATAGGTAGCACTACCAAGTCCTAGCACTGCTTGTGCCTGCAGGATGCTGGCGCCCCAAGCTGTCGTGCGCCTCCCCTGTTGCCGTAACAACGTCCCTCAAACAAGAAGAAAAAAGTAATTTCGTTTTGTCCAGCTTGGGAGGTTTGTTTGGCACGGTGCCTCTCGCGCGTCGGGCCTCCTGCGAAGGCGTGTTGCGGTCATAGACAATGAGTGTTCTGCGGTTGCGATGGATCCATTGTGTGGCAGACCCAGTATTTCAGTGGACACAAGAACATCTTTATTGGAAGTGCCGTTTTCTCGGAGAAGGGATCCTAAAAGAAGAGAAATATTAAATCTAATTCTTTTTATTTGGAATGCCGTTAATTACAGTTTACCAGTAAACCAAAGGTCATTGTCTTTCAATTTCACAACACGATTCCGTGCCTGAATTTGCCTGGACCTCCCCAAGTTTTGAACCCACCGTCCGCCACTGCCATAGAGTTCAGGAATGTACCTATTAACTTTTATCTTGCAAATAACTTCTTTATACTCCCATTGCATTCTGTCTTTTATGGCTGCAACTCGTAGCATAATGATACTCATTACTAAGGAGCGGATTTCTGTGATTTACATATTTTTGTCCATTGCTTCAGTGCATAGTTAAATGAAATTTCTTGACATTTTGTTAGAATATGATGCTATGTAGGTTAATATGTTAGTTCATATTTGTGCAGAGGTTAATATGTTAGTGCATACTTGTGCATATTTGTCCGATTATTTTTTTTCTGTAGATGCATATTCGTGTAATTATAGGCGCATATTTTGCTAAGTTCGTGAAAGTATACTTATCTTTAAAAAGTTTCATCTTTACATACAATTTATTTGTGAGCAATCATTGATTCGAAAGGGTTTGCCACAGTTTGCGTTTCTTGTTTTCTATAGACTGCAAAATATTGGTGCAAATGTAGGATATTTCTTGATATATTTTTGAAACCATTCAGAAGAAATACAAGACTTACAATGTACTTCACCAAGGTAAATATTTACATCAATTATTTCTCTCGTGAAGTAGGGAAGGTTATAATGTGTTTGCCCAAAAATGTCTTTTCATTCCAAGCATGCTTCGCCTGAATTTTATCTAGAAAGATTTATAGAGGAAATAAAATTTTGTTAATTTTAATTGCATATTAAGGTGCATATTTCAGAATTTTTAGGTCACAAATGCTTATTTTTAAAAGCATATTTCAAGATATTTAGAACATAAAAATCCCCTCCCTTCTGATTGCGATACAATTTCATTACGATGCAGGTTCTTGTCTAATCACAGAGAAGTTTACAACCCAAATATTGACACTGAATCATTGAGAAACAAAGTAAATGTTTCGTTCGTGTGTACATTAAAATTGCATTTAATATTATATTATTCTTCTCAGTTTTTATTTCTTTTATTATTAGTATTTTTTCGTGGAACATTATTTAAAATAAACTGGGTCGTAATTTCACTTTGACCCTATTTGCGCAGTGGTAGTGATTTAGAGGGAACATTTGAGTGACGTTAATATATGAACGCAAGTCATTTTGTGTTACATGTTGCTGCCGTGTGGTTGTCCTTAAAACCTGGCTAATTCTTTAGTTTAAAATATCTAGTGAATCAGAGGTGGAGTTGACACCTCCAGAAAAAAGAGAAAAAGCGAAAATGGTGACGTCGGAATTATTGCAGCAACTTTTGTACTCTCTCGCAGACGGACTGGTAAACGGAAGCCACCTGTGCGGCAGGGTAGGGTAAGGCGCTGTCCGCAAGGTGGCCCTGAATCCTGCATGTCAATTGCCACGAAACGATTCAGTGTAAAAGTTAACCTTATAAAAGTTTCCATTAGTCGTAGAAAAAGTACCGTATGAAACTTATTAATAATGGGTATTAATGCACGATATTAATTAAGAGTTCCCAGCATAGTTCAGATAAAAGGGAGGACACTCGACAAGGGAAAAAAAGAAAGAAAAAACAACAACCGCATCAAAAATATTTTTATAAATATTTATTTAGACTAACATCAACTCGACAACAAATGTTAAAAATTTACTAAAAGAGGACATTTAAAATACAAAGGAGGGCGGGAGGACAATTGACCTTAAAGAGGACTGTCCTCTCAAATGAAGGACGGTTGGTAACCCTAGTATTAACCCATCATTACATCATCGTTTCATAATGTACCATCCTATAACTCGAAAATGAAAATGTCTAGTTTTCAAAAGTTGCTAAAGTCGTCCTCGTCGAAAAGGTATGAATATGCTGTGATATATGGAGAAACGTATGAACGTGTATTATGCCTGAATTTCTCAAAAACATCATCGGATCGTGCACTCTTTATCTTTTAAATGAGAAGACATTTATATAAATATTAAGACGTATTTACAAAGTTTGAGAGTTTTGGTATGATTACATAAAATCATGCATTTGCATAAAATTTTTGCCTCTTGTAATAAGCATCTTCATTGGCAAATCCGGTCGCTTTTAAGGAGAAAGTTACGTAAATGGTATGCTAGTTGGTAAGGTATGGTAGTTTGAGAGTTAGGTAAGTTTGAGAGTTTTGGTATGATTACATAAAATCATGCATTTGCATGGAGATTTTGCCTGTGGTAATAAGCATCTTCATTGGCAAATCCGGATGCTTTTAAAGAGAAAGTTACGTAAATGGTACGGTGAGTTGGTAAGGTAAGGTTACGTATGGTATAAGAGTATGTAAGGTTTCCCATAAAAAAAAGATGCAAGCATCAAGATGTTTGATCTTTCCTTTTTTCCAGATCAATGCCAATTTTGGGTCTCAAATTGTCTTACAATGCAGTGCGTACACCGTCCAATCGCCCAACCCAAAATTGAAGAGAAACTATCCCAAGAATATGGTCAACTTATTTTATTTCCAATCCTTCGCGATCGTTCCTCTTTCATTGACGCATTCTTATCAAGCAAGAACAATTTATAATTTTTTGTTCATTTTGATTAATCTATAGTCAATCTAATTGAGAACAGGTTGGTAATAAGAGTTTTTAGGACCAACATTTTTCTAAAAATCCATGGCTTTCTATTAACCACTATCAGCGTCTGTCACTAAGGATGTTTGCTCTAAGGATGAATTGTAAAATTTTCACGATATACTGGAATTGTTACGAAGTGGGAAAAAATACAATATTGATAATGCAACGTGTTATTTCAATACTCGATTGGATATCAAACTCGGCGTAAAGGTCTCATTTGTTAATTCTTCAGTCTCATTTTGTAATAAGATGTATTACGACAATCATTGCGTAATTATTACATGGTGAATTTTTCGATCTGCCCCGCGATTTTAGTCCAGATGGCTGAGCAGTCGCAGAAACGATCGTAGTCTGATCGTTTCAGGGCCGTGCAACTATAGTAAGAATATCATGGAAGTTGGCTTTCTCTTCTGATGTTTTCTTTGTGTTTTGACGTAAATTCGACTAATCGGCATAACATCCGCGTTACCCCTCGATCCATGGTGGAAATACGGCTTCGATCTATAAATGTTCCAGAAACGATCTTTTGAGATTGTCATGTAGGATAATCCTGTTACCCTAGATACTAGGGTTGCAACACGTCCTGAAAATGCGGACCGGGAGCGGTAGCTCAGTGCATCAACTGATGTGACTACAGCGCCTCTGACCGGGAGGTCCTGGGTTCGAGTCCTGACCTGCGGCAGGAGTTTCGACTATAGAAGCTACTAGCGTTCCAGCTAGGCCGAATTCAGTCGCTGTCTGGAGGAGAATTCTAGCGGCCGGCTGCTCTGATCGGTAGTTTTCCGTGGTTTCTCCTATCAACACCAGGCGAATGCCGGAGCAGTACCCTACCGGGCCACGGACCTCGCGCGATCCGTGTCCTTCCTCGACCTTGTCCTATCCTCTCCCTTTACACACACACTTACACTAACATGCACTACACTACCACATATTCCGGGAGACCAGTCGGGAGCTTAGAGCTTGTCCCGGCTGGGGCAGTGACCCGCTGGTGGGAGAGTCCTGGTTAGTGGGAAAACCCCTAAGGCCGACGGTAGGTCGGCGCCGGATCTCGCCATCCAGCGGGGGAAGATCACTGCCATCTCCCGAGAAAAAAAAACATGCAGTACACTAACGGGACTAATGACCGAAGCAGTTGACGCGCCCGGAAACACGAAAAAAATCAATCAATCTGAAAATGCGGGATGTCTCCTGAATATCGACGTGTCCCACTGTCTCGCCAGATTTTTCTTTGTTACTGCCAATGTTCTGAATTTTTACTTTCTCGTATACATAAGCGTAGTATAAAGAAAGTTATGTAATGCTGCGGAAAATCGATTTCGAGATTTCAACGGAAATACAGGTACTGATACCGAAAAAGTGGTTGTTTTTTTCCCCCGTTTTTTCAAAACGTCCGTCCGTCCGTGAACACTACTAGAGCCTAAACCATGTGTCGGATTTTTTCAAAATTGAAGAAACCACTGTCTATCCGGCTCTAGTTGAAGCTTTGAAATTTTGAAAAACATTCTTTAAAATTTGAGGGTACTTTACATGAAGCCCCCAGGACATTCTCAAAATTTTCTCAAAAAGGCTCCAAATTTTTTCTTTAAATTTCTTGAAAGAATAGGGTGAAATACACTAATAAAGGTGGCATAGGTCTGATTTTGACGGTTAACTCTGAAGTTTTGACAATTTCAAAAGTTTGAATATTTTCGGTGACTTCCTACAACTACAAAATTGAAGACAGATTTTTCCTTCAAGTGAAATTTGTTGTCCATAAATAGTTCTTTCATAAAGATCATGTAGATTTTTTTGAAAATTTTAGTAGTCTTCGTGCAATTGTGCGTGCGAGATTTGCAATTTTTTTAAAAAAAAAATAATAAAAAACATGATTTTCTCAAAAACGGCTCCAAATTTTTCTTTGAAGTTTTGGTTGGGTTAGTGCCAAATGAATCCTATGCGATGACATAAACACCATATAGCTCTATTGTTTTGTTTTGTTCAAAAACTACAAAATTGCAATTTTTTTACTTGTCTCTCCCGTCGGTAATATTTACATTAGAGGTAATTTCTTCACATTATTAGATTTATGAGTACATGTGCTTTAAATAATGTAAAATAAAGTTTCTCGAGAAGTCAACAGTTTTCTGTAAAAATGGGCTCAAAACTCTGAATTTCCAGAAACGCTCAAACGCCATTTTCTCAAAAATGGCTCCAAATTTTATCTTCAATTTTTTCCGATGTATAGTGGTAATTGAACTGTTTAATATGACGTAAAGTTCATTTTCGTGTATTCTTTTGCTTTTCAAAAATTACTCAAATGTAATTTTTTTAAAAATCTCTCACGCCGTTAATATGCACGTTTCTATCGATTGGTATACATTATTATATTTGTGAGCGGAAGTGCTTGAAACGACTTCAAGTGAAGTTTTTCGAAAAGTCAATAGATTCCTGTGAAAAAAGAGTTTCAAATGTCGCATTTACAGTAATGCTTAATCGCCATTTTCTTAAAAACGGCTTCAAAATTTTCAATGAATATTTCTATTTAGGACGAGGTTTTACTGTTATTTAATATTCTTAAAGTAATATTTCGGTTCTACTATTAAGAAACCGAAAAGTTGAGAGAATGTTAAAAAAACAAACCACACACACACACACACACACACACACACACACACACACACACACACACACACACACACACACACACACACACACACACACACACACACACACACTTTGGACGACGACAGATGGCAGCTGACCGGGGAATGAAGCAAGACCTTAAATCCAGTCCACACAAATGAAATTAGAAAAAATTGCTACGAGAAAGTCTGTGCCATTCTGTAGCACCTCTAGTTTACTCTTGTTATAATTCCACAAGTCTTATAAAAAAGCTGCGCTTTGGGACTACTTGTGAACTACAGTACAGAACTATGCACTACATAGGAAAACGCTAGCAGCTAATTCTTTGTTAAGCAAAAATTGTTATTTTTGACTTTTTACGGTGCAATCTGAGTGCTGAAAAATAGATAAAGAAAGGTACTGTGTTTTGAATCGAAATGCAACTGTCTCTCTCATAATGCGTTAATGCCAGAGAATCGGGAATGTAAAGGGGAAAAGGGCTCAGTCAGCAACATTGTTGTAATATCGACCGAAGTCATACTTTATTTCATATTTTATTTAAATACCCTGAAAAACTTCACAAATTGTGTAATGGAAAAATAAGGAGACAACCTGGATAAGTCAGGGAAATTCGTTCTAGAAAAAAACTAGAGGTGCTACAGAATTGCACATTTCTCGTAGTAGTTTTCTAATATCCTTTGTGTGGACCGGTACTGACGGTATTGCCCCTCCATCTTGCCAGATGCAATCTATGGCCGCTCAAAGTACATTTTTTAAACTTTTCTCAACTTCTCTGTTTCTAAATAGTAGAACCGAAATATTATTTTAAGAATATTAAAGAAGGCTAAAACCTTGTCCTAAATAGCAATTTTCACTGACGAATTTGGAGCTTCTGTAAGAAAATGGTGTTAAGCGTTACTGTAAATGCGAAATTTGAAGCTCTTTTTCACATGAAACTGTTGAGTTTTCGAAAAACTTCATTTGAAGTAATTTTAAGAACTTCCATTCGCAAATACAACAATGAATACAAATCCATTGAAATGTGCATATTAACGGCGCGAGAGAGATTTTAAAAAAAATACGTTTGTGTAATTTTTGAAAAAACAAAAGAATACACCAAAATGAACCTCACAACATATTAAACAGTGCCATTACCTCCATCTGTTGGAAAAGTTTGAAGAAAAATTTGGAACCATTTGTAAGAAAATTGCTGTTGAGCGTTTCTAAAAATGCGGAATTTTGAGCTCTTTTCATAGTAAACTGTTGAGTTTTCGAGTAAATTTGACATTATTTAAAACACATGTACTCATAAATACAATAACGTGAATAAAGCGCATCTAATGTAAAAATTAATGACGTGAGAAAGTGAAAAAATACAATTTTTGTAATTTTTGAGAAAACAAAAGAGTAGGGCAACATGGCGTTTACGTCATCGTATAGGGTTCGTTTGGCACTACCCTTATCAAAAATTTAAAGAAAAATTTGGAGCTGTTTTTGAGAAAATCTCGTTTTTTTATTGTTTAAAATTGCAAATATTGCACGCCATAGTGCTAGAAAACTGCTAAAATTTTCAGGTGAATGTACCTGACCTTCATGAAAGAACTACTTATGGACAAGACATTTCATTTGACGGAAATATCTCTATCTTCAATTTTGAAGTTGTGGGAAGACGCCGGAAAAAATTCAAACTTCTGTAATTTTCGAAAATTCAGAATTAATCGTGAAAATAGGCCAATGGCACCTTTATAAACGTATTTTACTATATTCTTACAAGAAATTTAAAGAAAAAATGTGGAGTTGTTTTTGAGAAAATTTTGAAAATGTCGGGGGGGGGGGCTTCGTGTAAATAACCTCCAAATTTTAAAGAACGTTTTTCAAAATTTCAAAGCTTCAAATAGAGCCCAATGGACAGGGGTTTCTTCAATTTTGAAAAAATCCTACGCATGTTTTAAGGGCTAGCAGTGTCCATGGACGGACGGACGTTTTGCTTTCAATCGTTTTTTTCGGTATCAAGGACCCATATAACAGGGATTCTGGATACACCACGTGTTATGAGATTTGTTTTCTTTTAATTTAGCAACTGGTTTTATGCACTTTTTCGTAACCAGAGCCCGGCAATTAATTTTTTCCGCCGAAAATCCGCCGTTTTTCGTGCAGCATTACATAACTTTCTCCATACTACTTATATTACTCCGTATATACGTACGTATACGAGAAAGTAATAATTTATCTTCTATTAGTTGTAAACTTGATATGCTGTTATACAATTTGCTTTATACTATTTAGTTGTATAAAAATTATACAATTTGCTCTGAAATATATTCGGGATGGCCTGAATTCCATTGTTTTCTCTATGGCAACCCTACCAGTTACTATGTCTATGTACAATTTTACTTCTTTTGCACTCAAGTGACTTGCACGTTTGTATCAGTTCATTAAATGTTCTTTTTATTTTACATGTCAACAGAATATGTAATCTTGTCCATGACGTACGACTTTTTCCAAACAAATGTTAGATACTCAACATTTATTCCTATACGACTTGCTGAGAGCTTATTATTCTACAGATCCATGATTTCATCTGCGATCTTGAAGGTTTTTGAAAAAGGACATTTCTGTTTTAACATTTTTAGAAATTGACAGGTATTCGGGCGTTTCTATCTCTGCCATTTTTATTTCTCAAATCTCATATAATCTTATACTTCATTAATGCTAAGAAAGCATGCCAGCATTTCCTTAAAAATACACGTATTCCCATTTGATGGGAGGCTGATTCACGACTGATTACCCTAATACAGTTTGGTCCCGTGTATAGTAACATTGGATGGATTCTGCCAAAATTTGACCTGTTCGCTTTTCTTTCCAACAATTTTTGAAATTGATTCTTTCTAGTAATACCTACGGCACGCTTCTGGTTAATACTTTCGACACTGCATCAACTTGTTTTGTACCTTCCCTTGATGACGTTCCGCTGTGAAGGAATTTCTCAGCCGTCAGGCTGTTTTCTTGCGTGTACATGGTTCTTCCAAAGCGCAGTGGGGATGTGAACAAACGTTTCCATCTGCTTTCACGACACATCGCAAATGCGCACGTCCAAGATTACTCTTGAGGAGCCGTACAGTATTTCTCGAATATTGAAAGTTTTGCCTTTTGACTATTGCTTGCCGAAAAAGGATAAAAATCAGAAGTATTTTGACAATGTTCGCGTTGTTTGAGAGGTTGTAACGTTTTATTAAATATTAAGTTGCTTTTTTTAAAGAGTATTGTTATTGGAAAACTTGTAGGAGCTGTTGGGAAAACTGATGTTGCACATATCTTTCAATAGGCATGCTGGAAAACTGGAATTGGTACATCTTTCTTAAGATAGATGTCAAATCATTCATCTTATAGTGTACCGGAAAGTACCAATGTGTTTGGGGGTACAAATTGGAACAATTGAATTTAAGACCTATTTTTCTTGAGATGTTTCATATACACACACACATACTTTTTATTTTAGAAAAATGTAAGTGACTACACCTCAAGAGCTTTCAGTTGAATGGTGTCCTTAGAAAACTTTTCTATGTAACATTTGAATTTTGCTTGTTGTTGAATTACATGAATTGTTAGCTTTGTGGTGGTTGGTTCTTAAATAAAAACTGACAGTATCTGTATTTTTATTTCATAATATAGCAAATGTAACTAATTGAAGAACACCTGTACACTTATTAAGCATTTAACGTGACTGCTTTCCTTTTTAATTAGGTTTTTATATTATGCTAACTTTGCACATATTAATCGAGGGGAAAAAAGGGGGGGAAAATACTGGAGACTTTAGAAGTTTGATGAATTATTCCTTCTAAATATCGTAATTAATCATTTTAATAATATTTTAAAAATCTTTGGCAATTTCATTGTTTTGTGTATTATTATTATTATGTTAATTTTTTTATTTTATTTTTTAGGCCAAGTATGTCCCAAGGCACAGTAATGGCACATCCCAGATTTCAAGAAAAAGATTTCACTGTGGCCACACCTGAAGAATTTGTCCGACGTTTTGGTGGTACTAGAGTCATTAATAAGGTAACAAACTTGTTATTTTTTTTATATTCATTCAATGATGAAGATGGATAAAAGCTTAATGAAGAAAAATTGTTGTCTCCTAATCATACAACACATTGGAATGAAATGTGCAAATGAAATTCAATACACAATTTAAAAATAATTTTGAAGGTATTGTGTATTAAATTCTAGGTAGTTCATAATTTCTATTGCCTTAATGTAAAGGAGGTGAAATGAAGTAAAAAGAAAGTAAACGGAAAAGTAAATAAACTCTGTTAATTAACATTTTGAATTTCACTCATTTGTATTTTACTCTTGCAGCATTTATTACATTAGTTTTGCTTTGTGGTTCTAATTTACAAAATATTGTGAAATTTTGCAGGTTCTTATTGCAAACAATGGAATTGCAGCTGTTAAATGTATGCGATCAATTCGACGATGGTCATATGAAATGTTCAAAAATGAGAGGGCAGTACGATTTGTTGTTATGGTCACTCCAGAAGATCTTAAAGGTTAGTACAACTGTTGTGCAGTTTTGTGAGATATTGTAATTAGATCTGAGTGTCTGACGTTTATGTTGATATTTTGCAGCCAATGCTGAATATATTAAAATGGCTGATCACTATGTCCCAGTACCTGGAGGAGCAAACAATAATAATTATGCCAATGTTGAACTGATTCTTGATATTGCTGTCCGAACACAAGTTCAAGTGAGTTGTAAATTTTGTTAAAGGCATTGAAAGTGTAAATACTCAGTAGTAATGTATCCCACAATTCTTGAGATATTTGCAATGTACATTGTGTCATTTCTGTAGGCTGTTTGGGCAGGATGGGGACATGCTTCTGAGAACCCCAAGCTTCCAGAATTATTGCATAAAAATAATATTGCCTTTATTGGACCTCCTGAGAAGGCTATGTGGGCTTTGGGTGATAAAATAGCATCTAGTATTGTTGCACAGACCGCTGATATTCCTACATTACCTTGGTCAGGAAGTGGTAAGTATATTATAATTCTGTAAATGACAAAATAAATGTGTTAAATGTTATCTTTATTTAATATCCAATATTATTGTATGTTTGATCAGAGCTCAAAGCCCAGTATGGTGGAAAGAAGATTAAAATTTCTTCAGAATTGTACAAGAAAGGATGCGTTACGGGTATTGAAGATGGACTTCAGGCAGCTCAGAAAATCGGCTTCCCTGTAATGATTAAAGCTAGTGAGGGAGGTGGTGGAAAAGGCATTCGGAAAGTAGAAAATTCAGAAGAATTTGCCAACCTTTTCCGTCAGGTACTCTATTTCTAATCACAGCAGGACAGAAATATGTAGAAATGATAAATAAGATTTAGTAATTTTGTTTATTTCATGTGTAAAATTCTGAAGTTGTTTTCAGTACTGATAGTACAATGTTTGTTGTTTTTTTCCTTTCTTTCTTTCTTCTCAGGTTCAAGCTGAAGTTCCTGGTTCTCCCATTTTTGTTATGAAACTTGCTCGGTGTGCTAGACATTTAGAGGTTCAGTTACTTGCTGATCAATATGGAAATGCGATATCTCTCTTTGGTAGAGACTGCTCAATTCAACGGCGACATCAAAAAATCATTGAAGAAGCTCCAGCTGTTATAGCAAAACATGAAGTTTTTGAAGACATGGAAAAGGTATGTTAATATTCTTGAGTGAACATCATGAAGCCTTTATTAGGTGGAAAAATGTATGATATTTGGTTTTTCCTTAGGCTGCAGTAAGATTAGCTAAGATGGTTGGGTATGTCAGTGCTGGAACTGTAGAATATTTATATGATACTGAAGGGAACTATTATTTTCTGGAATTGAATCCAAGATTGCAAGTAGAGCATCCTTGCACAGAGATGGTAGCTGATGTAAACCTACCTGCTGCACAACTTCAGGTATTTACAATTTTAAATAAATGTTACATTTGTGCCAAATTATTTGAATGTTATGCAATATGGATGTTGATGAAAATGTTATTGTTTTTAATATTTATTGATATTAATCTTCTTTTCTGAATTTGAACCACATTAATAGGGGCAAACCGAATTTTCCTAGATTTGAAATTAATTCAGTCGATGGTGATTTTCAGATTGCAATGGGATTGCCCTTAAATAGAATTAAAGACATTCGTCTTCTATATGGGGAGTCTCCCTGGGGAGAAAGTGATATTGACTTTGATTTACCACGTCACAAACCACAGCCATGGGGTCATGTTATTGCTGCTCGAATTACGAGTGAAAATCCAGATGAAGGTACTGTGAATTTTCTCCCAGTGTTGAATTTGGGATTTTGTTCTACTTTAAATGTTCATTTTCACTCTAGTCATGAACTTGTGTTTGATGTACTCATGATATACTGTGTATCTTAAATGTTTTCTCATAAAAATATTATTAAATGGTATTTATATATAAAAATATAATTATTTGTATATATTATTCTATAACTAGTGTTGCTACAGAATGGGACAGACTTTCTCGTACTAGTTAGTTTCCTTATTTCTTGGTCGTGCCCCATCCTTTTGTCAGCTGCCATCTATCGCCACCCAAACATAATTTTTTTTCGCATTTGCTCAATTTTTCGGTTTCCTAATGACAGAACCGAAAAATTACTTGAAGAATATAATTAAAGAGTAAAACCTTGTCCTATTTGGAAACTTTTGTTGAAAAATTTGGTGCGGTTTTTACACAAATGGTGTTTAAGCCTTACTGTAACTGCGAAATGTGAAGCTTTTTTTCACAGAAAACTATTAAGTTTTCGAAAAAAATTTATTGGAAGTTATTTGATGCACTTGTTCTTGGAAATGCATTAATATATATAAATTGCTGCAAATGTGGGTGTTAAAGGCTTGAGAGATATTTCAAACAAATTACATTTGTGTAATTAATTTAATGTCATCTTAAACAATGCAATTGGCACTATCCATAAGTAAAAAATTTGGAACCATTTTTGAGAAACTGACATTTGAGCATTTCTGAAAATGCAGAATTTTGAGCTTGTTTTTACAGAAACGGTGAGAGTTTCGAACAAATTGTATATGACTTGATTTAAAACACTTGAACTGTTAAATGCAATAATGAAAACAAATTGCTGTTAATGTAAATATTAACGATGTGAGAGGTTCGTTAAAAAATACATTTTTGTAATTTTTTAAAATTGCACATATTGCTTGCAAAATATCGTCAAAAACTACTAAACTTTTCAAAACAATGTACATGAGGTTAATGAAAGAACTAATTATGGATAAAAAATTTGATTTGAAGGAAAAACCTCTTATCATCAATTTTGCAGCAAGACGCCAGAAATAATTCAAACTTTTGAATTTTTTGAAAATTCTGAGTGAACCCTGAAAATAGGATCTAAGCTATCTTTATAAGTGTATTTTACTCTATTCTTACCAGAAATTTAAAGAAACTGTTTTGAGCCGTTTTTGAGAAAATTTTGAAAATGTCGCAGGCATTGTAAGCCAGTACCATGGAAAGTACCCCCAAATTTTAAAGAGTTTTTCAAAATTTCTAAGCTTCAACTAGTCAGATGGACAGGAGTTTCTTCAATTTGGAAAAAATCCTACTTATGGTTTAGGTGCTAGTGGTGTTCACCGACGGATGGGCGGGCAGGCGGAATGACTGATGGCTTCATCGGAATGACCGAAAAAGCGGTTTTTGTCAAAACATACGCACTGACACATCCATAATTAATAATAAATGTCAATCCCGCTAGCTCGGTCGACGGGTTTTATGAAATAATTGTTGCTACGTACTCCGCAACCAATTACTCAATCTGCCATCCATGCGGAGTGGCGAGGAATCTGAAAATAGTTCTGAAATGTCTACTCAAGGATTGCATGAAATGGTAAATGAGAATCAGCTTTCTTTCAAACTATGAATTATAATTTATTATTACTGCCAAAAGTTATCAGACTATCATCAATTATTACAAGTTATTGTTAGGTCATGACCATTTTCTCGATATTGCAATTACAGCGTAATAGAACGTTTTATCCTTTCTTGCCTCTTCGCGCGAACGTCGCTCGATGTCGCCACGAAGAGTAGACCAATCTTTCTTCTTGTCCACGATGATCCGCGACCTAGTCGAAACTTCCTCCAACCACTTCACAAACACTGCCTACACTCTTTATCTTGCGCGGGGGCTCGAACGGGGGCTCGAGCGGGGCTCGAACTCGCGTTTCTACGGTGTCATCTGAATATCTGCACCATAGAGATCCATGTCTCAGGACGAACTCGCGTTGCTACGGTGTCATCTGCGTATTGAAACCCAAGTCTATATCTATAAGTAATGTCTACAACATTTCGACCTTCATTTGCTTAAATCAAATGTCCGTCATTTTTGGAATGACACGGTACATACGTACATTTTGACAAAAACAGCTTTTTCGGTATCAGGGGACCCTAAAACCCCAAAATGTGTATTTCCGTTGAAGTGTCAAATCGAATTTACACAGCATTATATAACTTCCTGTATACTACGTACCTCCGTATATATGCTTATGTGAGGAAGTAAAAATACATATCAATAAAATCATGAAGGTTTTCTTATAAAAATATTTTTAAACTATTTTTTTTTAAATCCTTACAAATTTCTTTACAATATCTAACAATAATATGGGCTGCATTGTAACAATATGTTATACAATATCTTCTCTATTTTCAGGTTTCAAACCAAGCAGTGGAACTGTTCAGGAACTTAATTTCCGTTCTTCAAAGAATGTCTGGGGTTATTTTAGTGTAGCTGCTTCTGGTGGACTGCATGAATTTGCAGACAGTCAGTTTGGTCATTGTTTCTCTTGGGGAGAGAATAGAGAACAGGCAAGAGAGTAAGTTGGTGTTTCTGTTTTCTCAAGTTACTAAAAAGTATGGTAATTTTACCAAAGTGTCAAACCTTTAATATATATTATTTTTATTACTCAAATATTTTTGTTTTAGAAACCTTGTAATTGCTCTTAAAGAGCTGTCTATTAGAGGTGATTTCCGAACCACTGTGGAGTATTTAATCAAATTATTGGAGACACCAAGTTTCCAGGATAATTCTGTGGACACTTCTTGGTTGGATGTATTGATTGCGGAGCGAGTACAGGCAGAAAAGCCAGATGTTCTTCTTGGTGTAATTTGTGGAGCATTACATATTGCTGATAGAACAATTCTGAATGGATTCCAAAATTTTCAGTCCTCTTTGGAGAGGTAACTTTGTGCCTTCATTCCATTTATTTTCAGGGATAATGTTTCTTTTGCTGCAAATAAATGTAAAACTTGAGTAAATTATATGGATAATCCTCATTTACAGAGGCCAGATACAGGGTTCCAATACTTTAATGAATACTGTTGATGTAGAATTAATCAATGATGGTTACAAGTACAAAGTCCAATCTACAAAATCAGGGCCTAATACATACTTCCTGGTAATGAATGGCTCATTTAAGGAAATCGAAGTCCATCGTCTTTCAGATGGAGGTAATAAAACTGTAAATTTTTGTGATTGAAACAAATTTCTTTTATTAATGTTTGTTTCAAAATAATGAAAGTCAAATATTTTAAAAGATCAATAATTTTGTAGGAATATTGTTGTCTGTTGATGGTGCCAGTTACACTACATATATGCGTGAAGAAGTAGACCGATATAGAATTGTTATTGGAAATCAGACATGCATATTTGAAAAAGAAAATGATCCAACTCTTTTGCGAGCACCATCAGCAGGAAAGCTTCTGAACTATTTGGTTGAAGATGGTGGTCATGTTTATGCAGGCCAGGCTTATGCTGAAATTGAGGTGAGAGAAAAAGAAAAAAAAGAAAGAAGAAGTGCAGTTTATTTTTATATGATATAGTTTATTGTTGTAATCATTAAGTTAATCCTTCATGTTCAGTGCTTTGGCTGAGCATTAAAAGCATGAGTTTCTGGTAATGTAAATTAGCCTGCTCTAAAATTGAAGTTCTCTCTAGTTTCTACTGTTAATGGTATACTTTAATTTCTCATAAAACTCTTGTATTGTAAAACAAATTAAAAATTAATTTCTATGACATGCAGCCTGTTTTCTTGTGATTTCTTATTTACGTGTAAATATGTATCTTTGAAGCTATGATTACTTATTGAAGTTTTGGCTGTTGTATTGTAGGTTATGAAGATGGTTATGACAGTTACTGCAAGTGAAGCAGGAAGTGTGTTTTATGTCAAGCGACCTGGTGCCGTACTTGATGCTGGTTCAGTAATTGCCCATCTTGAATTAGATGATGCCTCGTTAGTAACAAAAGCTCAAGAATATAAGAAACAGTTTCCAGAATTGGATATGTCAGTACCAACTGTTGGGGAAAAACTTAATCATGTACATAATAGTTACCGTGTTATATTGGAGAATATTCTTTCTGGTAAGATACCATGTATTATTTCTGCTTGTTTGCAGAAACATTCAAAATTTATTCATTATGAAAATAATTTTAATTGTATTTATAATTTACAGTACAGACATATGACAATTATTGTAGCAGCTCTGAGTTGTCTCTGTAGAAATATTAATGGAAGTTTATATTTTAGGATATTGCTTGCCAGATCCTTTCCATTTGGCAAGGCTACGAGAAGTCATTGAGAAATTCATGGCATCTCTTAGAGATCCAAGCTTGCCTCTGCTAGAATTGCAAGAAGTTATTGCCTCAATTTCTGGTCGCATTCCTATTTCTGTTGAGAAGAAAATTCGGAAGCTAATGACATTATATGAACGCAATATAACTTCCGTGCTAGCTCAGTTTCCTAGTCAGCAGATTGCCAGTGTAATTGATGGGTGAGTTTTAAGCCTCATACCTTACAACTTCCTAAGTTTTATGTTTTTTGTTGCTGTAAAAGTATATGTATCAATAAAATGACTTTGTGTAGGCATGCTGCTACATTACAGAAACGCTCAGATCGTGATGTCTTCTTTCTGACAACTCAGGGGATTGTGCAATTGGTTCAAAGATACCGTAATGGAATTAGAGGAAGAATGAAGTCTGCAGTACATGAGCTTCTCCGACAGTACTATGCTGTAGAGAGCCAGTTTCAGCATGGTATGCCTTTTTGTTTGTAAATTAGGAGAAACACTGTAATTCAATTAACTAATTTGTGGTAAAAATGCAATGGTCTACAAACTCTTACTAATGAAGTCAGTACATATCTCAATTTCTGTACTATTCTTTCATTGTAAAATCGTTTGAGACATCTGAACTGAATTTAAATTTAAAGTTTCTACAGTATGTTGACACTTATGAGACGTTACACTGTCTGCACTTCTTGTCTACCAGTAATGATTTTCATAGTATGATGAGAATTTAACTAGTAGTCTAACATGTTATTTATTATTATTGTTTATTTAGGATATTGTTGCCACCTTTAGAACTGTGAAATTAAGCATGTTTCACAGAAATAAGGGGCACAATTGGAAATTATTTAAACATGATAATAAGCTTTTATTATGCATGTGGTGCATTTCTTATATTGTTATAAATCGTAATTTTCACTTCACAATGGAAATTTACATGGTGTTTAATCAGGCAAATGGCCAATAAAAACAAATTTATTTCTTCCAAGTGTATTTGCAATTTCAGAATGTATATATCAGAATCAGATTTGACAGTCATGAAAAATTCTTTGCATGTCATGTTCATGTTCATGTTCATTAATATCATCATAAATAAATTTTTTACTAATGACACACTACACCTGTTTCTAGTCTTGGTTCATTTGATGAGATTGGTTCAGAGATACCGTAATGCAATTTTTGTAGCTCTGAGTTGAACAAGGTTAGAATATTCAGATGAGTCCTACACTTTTCAATGTTCTACGGGACAATTGGCTTATAATATGAGATGCAAATGTTATGCATAAAGTTTAGGAAATTCCCTAAATTACGGAGTAGGTGACAATCCTAATTTAGATGGATCCAGGGGGTGGAGATTTAATGATGGATTCAGGGGGTGAGGAGCATGCCCTGTTCCTCTCAAAGCCAACATTTGTGTGTAATTTTAATCGATTTATTCAAATCATTACAAAAAGTAGATCTCATCACAAACAAAGTGATGTAGAGTATTCCTAGTATGATTTTTTTTTTCCATGCTAAAATTAAGATTCTAATTACATCAAAAATGTTTATGGGAGTCTGAACTGAAATCTCCTCTTGAAATACTTTGTGGATCTTCTGCTGATATGGTTCTAACATAAACTTGTGCAAAATAGTATGCTGCTGCCATACTTTTCTGTCTAGATTAATAACAGTTACTTTGCCTGTTGATTTTTTATTTTCTTCCAGAACAGAAATATTGTAATGAAAGGGAAAAATGTTCCTTCTAATTCAGATTATATAATGATTTGTGCTAATCACTGCTATGAAAACTGTTCATTTTTTAAATTCTATGTGCGTTTTGTTACAGGTAGCTATGATAAATGTGTGTCAGCACTTAGAGAGAAGCATAAAGATGATATGGCAGCTGTCACAGCTACAATTTTTTCTCATTGCCAAGTAAGTCTTCCTTTCAACATTTCTTCAATAAAATTATTGAAACCATAAATTATGAAATTATTGCTAAATTTTAACCTAGATTTCTGTGTCAAAATTGGAAAAACTGATATTATATTTGATTTTGAAGGTTGCTAAAAAGAATATGCTTGTTACAATGTTAATTGATCACTTATGGTCAAATGAACCTGGGCTGACTGATGAATTGGCTACAACGCTCAACGAACTGACATCACTGAACAGAAGTGAACATTCTCGTGTAGCCCTGCGAGCCAGGCAGGTATGAAAAGAAACATTCTTGTGTCCACTCATTATTTTTTTTCATGCCTGACACACCATGAAAAAGAAACCTATTTGTGGTTGGTGTATTACACACATAAATGAAATAAAAAATAACTTCAGCTTCAAATCAATATTTGAAAATGTTAAAATTCAAAGTCAGAAGAAGACTTGAAGTATAAGTCTGCTTCAACCTTTCCCTCCATTTCTTTAAGATTATAGACTCAGTATACTTCAACATTTCTTAAATGTAAAGGACTGAATTCCCATACCCTCATACTCTCAGATTCACCATAACTATATTCATCAGTTTGACTATACACTACTTGCAAGTTCTTGAATATGCTAGAGGGATTGATAAGTTATTTGAGGGATGACAAGTCCTAGAAAGTATTTCATTAAAATAAAATTGTCAAAGAATATATCTCACTTTAATGCTATAAACACTGTTTTCATTATTACATTAATTTTTGAAATAATATAACAGAGTACTTTAAAATTTCAGGTATTAATTGCTGCTCATCAACCCGCCTATGAGTTGCGTCATAATCAAATGGAATCTATATTTTTGTCTGCTGTTGATATGTATGGCCATGATTTCCACCCTGAAAATTTGCAAAAATTAATTTTGTCTGAGACTTCTATTTTTGATATTCTTCATGACTTTTTTTATCATACAAACAAAGCTGTTCGAAATGCTTCCTTGGAGGTATACATTTGTGATATCCTTTATTGTTTATTATTCAAGGTATTTGCTCATTGGTATTAATAAATATTT
The DNA here is from genome assembly GCA_011170035.1 of Teleogryllus occipitalis. Taxonomy (NCBI): domain Eukaryota; kingdom Metazoa; phylum Arthropoda; class Insecta; order Orthoptera; family Gryllidae; genus Teleogryllus; species Teleogryllus occipitalis. The sequence goes on along the minus strand of BLKR01009408.1, from coordinate 61,136 downwards.
CTGTTCTAAGGTGTATGTTCGAAGAGCATATATCTCGTATGATCTAACATGTCTTCAACTTCTTGAGTTATCTGGAGAAATAAGCTTGGTGCATTTTCAATTTCTCCTACCATCATCACATCCTAACAGGTTAGTAAAGACTTACACATGTGACCTACAAACACTTTAATGTGATCTATTTAACTCAAATTAACTTTATTTATATTCTGTGCTGTATAGGATACCTCTGAATAAGTCAGAACATGGACTTATTACCAGTGAAACTGATTTTTCATTGAGTATGGAAAATTGTCAGCGAACAGGTTGTATGGCAGCTTTTGAGACTTTTGAGCAGTTTGAACAATATGCAGATGAAATGCTAGATGTTTTAGAGGATTTTGCTTCTCCTGCTGTAGTATCTCCTAAAGTTCTAGATGCTCTTGAAAGTGGTAGTGAATCACGCCTTAGCACTAGTATAAATATCAGTACATCTCTAGGTGATGGAAGAGCATCTCAAGATGATGGAGAAAAGGTGAGAACATCGTTCCTTATTACTTTATTTGATTATTATATTGCCAATATTTCATCTAAAGGGGGTAAGGAACTAATTTGTATAATTATCCCCTAACAGCAAGTTGATCCAATTCATATCTTGAGTGTTGGTATCAAAGAGAAAGGAGACACTGATGATTCAGTGCTGAGCCGACGTTTTGGTGATTTCTGTGCTCGCCATAGTGAAGAGTTGAAAAGACGAGGAATTAGACGAATTACTTTTGTAATACTCATTAAGTAAGTTAACTGTGCTGTTTTATATGTACTAAACCTATAATTTCCATTTGTGTTTTACAAGACATAATTGGGGACAAATTACTTTTTAGGCGCCAGTTTCCAAAGTTTTTCACATACCGATTCCGGGATGGATACACAGAGGACCGTATTTATCGGCATTTAGAACCTGCTATGGCATTTCAACTAGAATTGAACAGAATGAGAACCTATGATTTAGAAGCACTTCCAACATCGAATCAAAAGATGCATCTGTATTTAGGAAAAGCAAAAGTAAGCAGTAAATTTAATGCCTACATTATGTTAATAGTTTGTGGCATACAGTTCTAATTTTTAATAAGTCTGAATTGTAGGTTGCTAAAGGCCAGGAAGTAACAGACTACAGATTCTTTATTCGATCTATAATTCGTCACTCTGATCTCATCACCAAAGAAGCCTCCTTTGAATATCTTCAGAATGAAGCTGAAAGAGTTTTATTGGAAGCAATGGATGAACTAGAAGTTGCATTCTCACATCCTGATTCTAAGAGAACGGATTGCAATCACATATTTTTAAACTTTGTCCCAACAGTCATAATGGATCCTTCAAAAGTAAGTAATTCATAACATATTGATTGAATTAATTGATGATGTAATTTTAAGTCCAATTTTTAACTGGTGATGATTTTCAGATCTGATTTTATTTATCAAAAGTTTTGGTGGTAGTGATGAACATATATGCAGTAACAGCATATTGCATTCTTTTTAATCCAATCTATTTATTCTTTAATTCTCTCTTAATAGATTGTCACATAGAGAATCAAGAATCCTTAAAATAATAAATGGAAATTCTTAAAATGGTTCTGTAATTATTCTTCTCAATACTGTGAACATATTCTTTTTTTCTCTGTAGTGTGTTCTATGAACGTTTAAGAAATTTCCATTTTCTTAACAAATGAAATGATCGCTAAATTTGTTAAAATTGAAAATTTCAGATTGAAGAAAGTGTAACAGCAATGGTCATGCGTTATGGTCCACGCTTATGGAAACTAAGAGTTCTTCAGGCAGAATTGAAAATGACAATAAGACAATCTCCTAATAGTAAAACAACAAATGTTCGATTGTGTCTTGCAAATGAAAGTGGATATTCACTAGATTTATGGTTATACAAAGAAGTTACTGACCCTAAAACTGGAGTAGTAAGTATTTGACCCTGCTTTCTGATTTTTTAGAGTACAATGTTAAGATAATTTTATATAGAAAATTTACTGTAATGTCAATGTTTCAGATAAAATTTGAATCCTATGGAAACAAGCAAGGGCCTATGCATGGTTTACCTATTTCTACTCCGTACCTTACCAAAGATTATCTTCAGCAGAAACGTTTTCAAGCTCAAAGTGCTGGTACTAGCTATGTGTACGATTACCCAGATATGTTTCGACAGATGGTGGATAAATTGTGGAGAGAGTACTGTGAAGAGAGGCCAAATGGTAAGGAGTTTATTGCACTTTTTCTTGAACGCTGTAAATATATTTGTACTGTTGATCATAATATTTTTTCAAAGACTCTCTCTCCCCCAAAAAATAGAAAGAAAAATATTTTGTAGGAACTTTCGTAATTACAGGTGTGTTTGTGTAAACAAATTGTTAAAAAATATAGAATCATAAACACATTACACATGAGATTATTTCTGACCACATTATCTCGAATATTAAGCCCTTCCCTCCTCTTTCTTTTTTTTCCCTCAAAAAAATAATCAAGTTCATCATATGCCAACATTTCAAAACCAAACAGTTTGATTTCATTGGTTAAACTATTCAAATATGATCTTTCTGGAATGTCCGGAATTTTCTTTGGATTTTGTATTTCTATCTTGTTTTCTGATCGTTGTTAAGGAAAAACAAAATGTACTTTCTTGTTTCACCAATTACCACCTACAAATGTAGAGCTATTTCCTTTAGGGCCTTGCAGTGTAAGAGGAGTGTCCACTTCATGAGAACAGTTTTTGGAAAACATGCACCCTAAAATGTTAGAAAAATCTTGTAACTGAGAAAATTCACTTAATTATTGAAGATAATGTATTTCTTTATAGAAAACTTATCTCACCAGGTCATGTACTATTTCAGAAAGTACAAGAGTTATTTTCATCATATGTAACGTTTTGCAGAAAATATTCCTCGACCAAAGCAAATAATGGATTATGTTGAGTTGGTGCTTGAGGATGATCGCCTTGTTGAACAGAAGAGATTACCTGGAGAGAACAATGTATGTTGATCTTTGGGTCTGAACACTGCTTGCAATTCTTGAGCTGAGACATCATTTAAACATCTTTGTTGAACTCTTTTTAGGTAGGCATGGTTGCATGGCGAATGACCCTCTATACACCAGAGTATCCTGAGGGTCGTGAAATAATTGTTATTGCCAATGACATTACTTACATGATAGGCTCTTTTGGACCTCAAGAAGACCATATATTCTGCCTTGCATCTGAGCTGGCGAGACAAAAGAAAATACCTAGAATCTATATTGCTGCCAATAGTGGTGCAAGAATTGGATTGGCTGAAGAAATCAAACATTTATTTCGGGTGGCCTGGGAAGATCCAGAAGAACCTGATAAGGTATGTTGTTGATAGTACTTGAATGAGGCAATTTATGTTTCATAATAACCTCTATCACTTCATGATTAGGTGATTTTAATTTTAATACTATTTTTATGTAATTTTATGGTATAGTTTTATAAATTATATTTTATGTTATAACTTTTGTTATTTTCTTTTCTCTTGTTTTTGTTATAACTTTTATTTTTTAAAATTTCTTTTGATATTATAATTTTGAAAAATTAGGGAACTGTAAAGGTAATGTACTTTATTGACTTCTTTCAGGGTTTTAAATATTTGTATTTAACTACAGAAGATTTCACCAAAGTTTCAGCAATGAATTCTGTGCATGCCATTTTGATTGAAGATGAAGGAGAATCTCGTTATAAAATAACAGATATAATAGGTAAACTATAAAATTAAATGTTCAACGGTATCATTATTTAGAGTGGGTGTAGGTTCTACATGCAATTTCATTATACTGCAGGTAAAGAAGATGGCTTAGGAGTTGAGAACCTCAAATATGCTGGAATGATAGCTGGTGAGTCTTCAAGTGCTTATAAAGAAGTAGTTACAATTTCTATGGTAACCTGCAGAGCTATTGGCATTGGATCATACCTTGTTCGACTTGGACAACGTGTAATTCAGATTGAAAATTCTCACATAATTCTTACTGGATATCAGGCCCTCAACAAAGTAAGTTTAGGAGAAATTAAAATAATTTTGTTTTAAATGGATTTTTTAAAATGAAATAATCAGATTCGGTTTTCTTTTTATGAACAGTGAGTGTATAATAGTGAATATTGAAAAAATGTATTACAATAAATTACATAATATTTTGTTCAAAAGCTCTATTAATACTTAGTATTCATAAACATGTCTATACTTGATTGATTCAGTTGTTTGTATAATGATTGCAGTTGCTTGGACGAGAAGTGTATGCTTCCAACAATCAGTTGGGAGGTATACAAATTATGTACAATAATGGTATTTCTCACAAGACTGATCCTCATGATTTGGATGGGATTTACACTATTGTAAAGTGGTTATCATACATTCCTAAGGTAAAAACATATCCACATTTTAAGATCTATTTCTCTAATCCTTAGTTCTGAGGTTTTATTTCCAATTTGATATGACAGGACAAACTGTCTCCTGTTCCGGAAATTAAGTCAGTGGATCCAGTTGACCGAGAAGTAGGATATATTCCAACCAAAGCTCCCTATGATCCCCGATGGATGTTGGCAGGAAGAAGAAATCCAAGTATGATAATGAATATTAATCATGATAAATGTAACAAATTTGTGAATAAAATTCCTTTTACTTAAGAAAGTTTGTGTTTTAGACAATCCAAGTTCATGGGAAAGTGGCTTTTTTGACCATGGATCCTGGGATGAAATAATGCAACCATGGGCTCAAACGGTAGTTTGTGGCCGTGCAAGATTAGGAGGAATTCCTGTGGGAGTGATCGCTGTAGAGACCCGTACAGTTGAGCTCAACTTACCTGCTGATCCAGCAAATTTTGATTCTGAAGCTAAGGTAAATCTTGATAGCACTTTTTTGTTACTAGGTCTACCCTTTTCCTGCTGACACACACTTTAGCAATCCCAGTAGAACTGTGTAATTATTCTGAAGATGTTTTTTGAATGATGTGATCATTTATGAACAGTACTGAGAAAAAGTGTGAAACATAACTTGTAACTTTACCTACTGAAGCACACATTATACTCACTCTTGAACTTGATTCTGAAAGTGATGTGAAATCTTAGCGTTGTGTCCTGTATTCATTCTTGTCATTTGAATAATGAGTGTGTTATTTTGCTTAGTACCAAAATTAAAATCACCATCAAACACAAGGTATGGACTGTAAATACAAAATTTCTGTAGTGACACATATTTGTGAGCAATGATGTCACAAAATAAACAAATGAACACATGAACAAATGAAAAATTGAGGCTTGAGAAAGATGAAAAATTTAAATATATAAATTTGCCTAAAATATATATTAATTTCAGTTTGATTGTTAGAACTACAATAGTTCTTTGTTTTGTTTCTCAGACTGTCTCTCAAGCTGGTCAAGTGTGGTTTCCGGATTCAGCTTATAAAACTGCCCAAGCTATTCAAGATTTCAGCAAAGAAGGACTTCCTCTCTTTATTTTTGCTAATTGGAGAGGATTTTCAGGAGGAATGAAAGGTAAAAATTACCTCACTTCCTTCCTAACAACTTTAAATCAGAACCCCATTTTGAAGAAAAAATTCTGATATTCTCATTTCATCTATTTGAGCAAGTCTACATATGTGTTTGTGTATTACTAGCTATAGAAAAAAATTAAGGAAACATTGTTTACTTCATTTTAAGGCAGTCTTAATTTGCAGGTCATAATGTTAGCTTTTCTTGAAAATAATTAACTTTTGTTTTGAGGTTTATTTGAAATACGTTTTGTATTTCAAATTTCTACAATCCAACCCAAAGCATATGGCATAAACACACCAAGTGAAAGCACTGTTTGATCTTGCTTACCCTGCAAAGATGGCAAATTCTATAAAAATTTGTTTTGGTTACGAGTTGAAAAAACCTGAAAATTTCTAAAAATTATATGCTTTTATAATCAATTTAATATTAATAATAACAGATGGCATTATGTATTATATCATTGGTTTGGTCATGATAGTTGTTTCAAAATTGGTAAAGATTGTTGTTTGGTTCTATTTGCAGAATAAAAAGTTGATCTCAATTTCTTGTTAAATACAAGTGATTATAGAGTGTAGTATATATGTCTGTAGAAGCCCTATTCCCTCACAGACTTAAAACGTTGCTCTGAAATTTAAGGGAACCAGAATTTTGTGTTTTTTTTTTCTCTTCAGTGACTGATGACATTATTTAATTTGTAGGGTTAATAATTATTATTCCTATAAAGTAAGGTTATCAGATGTTTTATTTATTGAAAGTTATTTAATAATTCTACATTATAAATATATAGAGGACATGAAATAAACCTGGAATGTTCTCAAATCTCATTTTAACGGAGTGGGGGGTGGATTTGTAAATCCAGGAGCTGTCTATGGGAAAAGGGGACCTCAAATTACGTGGCTCAATCAATGTTACGCAGATTTTGAAGATGCTCTTACTATGAATTAGTTTGAATAATTGCAAGATCAATATTTTAAATAATCAATTTTAAATTTTATTTCAGATATGTATGAGCAGGTAGTGAAATTTGGAGCATATATTGTAGATGGTTTGCATGCTTACACCCAACCAATAATTATATACATCCCTCCGAATGGTGAATTACGAGGTGGAGCTTGGGTTGTAGTGGATCCCACAATTAATCCTCGACACATGGAGATGTATGCTGATCCTGAAAGCAGGTTAATGTCTCAACAAGTAGTCTGATGCAACATTTACTATTTTGGATATTTTTGAGTATTATCTATCTGCATTTCAGAGGAGGAGTGCTGGAACCTGAAGGAATTGTAGAAATAAAGTTCCGTGCTAAGGACCTCCTTAAAGCTATTCATCGGATTGATCCTGTCATTAAAGCAGCTAAAGAAGAGATTGAGAGGCCTAACACATCGCAGGAAGTTAAAATTCAACAAGAGCAAATCATTGTTAAACGAGAAAAATTTCTTCTCCCTATGTATCATCAAGTTGCAGTTCATTTTGCTGATCTGCATGATACTCCAGAGCGTATGCATGAAAAAGGAGTAATCCAGGTACAGCTTCAGGATTTTATTTGCATATTCATTTTAGTTTAAATGTACATCTTTCATTAAAATGTGGAGGGAGATCATTGCTATAACTGAAACTTAAAAGGGCCCATTGATTCTTGTGGTTCATTATGTTTTTCATTTGTATTGTGTGATAATACTGCAATGGAAGGATGCATGGTTTTTAAATCTTAGACATGGAACCATTGAAATTCTGAGTTACAATAAAGTCAATTTATTATATGATGCTTAGTACAATGATATTAATAATGGAACTGGTTAAAAGAACCACGTAATATGCAAAAATTCGAAGTTATTTGCATAATGTATTTATTTTTGATTTAGGATATTGTTCCATGGAGAGAATCACGACATGTTTTATTTTGGAGGCTGAAGAGACGCTTATTAGAGAACAGAGTAGTTGATGATCTGATATCTGTTCAACCAAATTTAAGTGTTGGGCAGTGTGAAGCAATGCTCAGAAGATGGTTTGTTGAGGATAAGGGAACTACTTCTGTAAGTTTCAGTGACATTACTAATATTAATTATTCTGATAAAATATCAAATGTAAAAAAATTCCTCCAATACCAGCATATGAGAGAACTGTTTTGAAGTTGTTAAGTTTGTCATAATTCAATGAGAATATAGAAATCTATTGTTTTGAATTGAGAGAATTTGGATAGCTGTTTACGGGGACACAATGGGTAGCTGGGAACGGCAGGTGCACCTTGATGGTCTTGGCACGAAGGGTCCTGTGTTTAAGTCCTGCCTTGGATCTGGATGTTAGCTTTTGTGTTGGCATTGCGGATCTCTTGCAACTACCATTTATCCCTATCCAATCCTCATCCATCCATCCATTCCTGCCCAGCCTGAGTGGTGCAGGGACTTAAATAATAATTTGTGTCCGAAGAATGCATTACATCTTTCCGTAAAGTTTGAAATCTACCTAAGGCATGGAAGTAGTGTGTTGTGGCCTGGTGAAACTCCTCCACTCACCATGTATCATCTTTCAAATCTCCTTCCTTCCCATACCAGACTTGGGTACTCTCCCCCAGTATTGGCGATAAGCAACAAAGATGCACCTGCAAGTGCATTGGTGAAGAAAAGAATATCATTAGAACTGGCTGAGAGGAATCACTTTCGGCAGCTGAGGATGGAGAGGGTCCTATCCTGATGCTGTAAAAATGAAATTTTGTAAGGGCAATGGGGGAATGACCCACAGTTATAAATCAACTAAACAAAAATCAAAATATGACTTGAAAAATCATATTTTTAATTAAACTATTTTTTGTGAGAAATCAAATTGTAAATTCATTTTGTGGGTGTCTGTGTGTGTGCAGGCTTATCTGTGGGAGAACAATGAAGCTGTAGTGGAATGGTTCCTTGATCAACAATCTCAAGATCCATCAAATTCAATTATCGCAAACAACATTCGTTGTGTTAAAAAAGATGCTGTTGTACAGAACATCAAGAGTTCCTTAAAGGTCTGATTTTTAAGTAATAATTAATTTCTTTCAATTGACTTACATTTATTCACACATTTTAATCAGAATTAATAAAATAGCACCTGATAGGTTATAAAATTATTCAACTAACAATTATGTCATGGCATGTAAATGTGACAATTTTTGAACACTTCTTCACACTATTCAATTTTTTAACTGTCTTCAAAAATAATTACATGCAAGTAAATGAAGTGTATGTTCTCTCTGACAACTGTACAAGTTTACTGTTTTTCTTTTCCAGGAGTGTCCAGAAGTTCTCCTAGATGTTGCTGCAGAATTATTCCAACACTTTTCACCACAACAAAGAGCAGAAGCACTTCGAACTCTATCACATCTTGAACCAGTGTCTTTACCAGAGCAAGATCCTGCACAATCCCCACAATCAAGTGAACCCTGTGAATGATATATGTTTAATTATAGTTATCCATATAAGGTCTACAAACTTGAAAAAAATTGTCACAAATTAGTTTAAAGTTTTTACAAAGTGGCTCTGAAGATCCTTCAGCATTTCAATATTGATCTGTAAATTGGTATGATCGTGAGAGTTTTGTGTGTTGTCTTAGATTTTATTTTTATATACTGTTCCTTGCAATATGTATTCATATTGGTAAAACTGTCAAATGTGCATGCAGTGTTGAAATTAATTGACTGTGGATAATTGTTATTCTCTCAAGTTACTTTTTAAGTTATTAACTTAAAATTTTGGGTGTTAGAATAATGCCTTTGTGATATTATGGTTTTGGAAATATTCTTAGAGCTATTGATAAACTACTTTGCACACTAATAGTGTAATATGACACTGCCATGTCACACTTGACAGAGGAAGCATTAGAGAATTTCTCGAAGAGAAAGACTGTATTGTAGAACATGCTTCTGCAATGGCTATGTTTATATTTATATATAAAACTGTACATATATTTTTCAAATTATTTTTGTGCACAGACACATCAAATGTAACAAATATATACAATGCTAAATAGTGTCTTAAATATTTTTTTGCTATTTCTTGAATACAGGACTTATTGAATGCATCTGCACAATACTCCTTTGGAAATCCTGAAATCAGAAGTTCAAAAAGATACATATCATACAATGGCTCGCACAATGATCCTTCCTCACCTCTGCAGTACTCAAAATGAGATTATGGAAGAAAAAGCATCTTGAAGTAATCTTAGTCTTTTTTAGTACTGACAATCTTATTTTGTACATCAATTACAATTTTTCCTCTCAAATGCCCACACATTACTCGTTCAAAAGCAGCAGGTACATCATTAAAACCATATGTTTTTTCAACACATGGTGTAAGCTGGAAACAGAAGAATTTTTTTGTCAATACTTAGATAGAAGAATAAAGAATAAGAAAAAGAAAATACAATCACCCTTCCTTCTTCAGCTAGACGAGATATTTCATGAAGTGCCTCTGCAAGAGGAATAAAAAATCCCCATCGAACAGTGCTACCAGTGCTGATCATATTTGTTTTGATATTTGGCACAATTATATCAACAAGATTTTTCATCATCCCACCTACAAAGCCATACTGATCAATATTGTGCAGTAGAGGAGACTTCAAAGTAATGTATTTAGAAAACTCCAAGTCTTTTAAGTACTGTGCATATTCTGTTCCCTTTTCTGACCCAAGGCCTGCAGCATCCAAAATTATGTCGTATCTGAAATCAGAACAGAGTGAACAATTCTCAATAAAGATATGCATGTATTCTAATAATCTGTGTACTTTTAACATGCTTTTTTCTTCTATTGGTTCAGAACAGCTATGAACCACGAAATAATGCATTCCAATCTTCTTTATTGTACCCTTAGCCAATAAATGAAGAATGCAATAATTATTTCTATTTGTTGAGAGAGAGAGAGAGAGAAAGATAAAAAAAAAAAGAGAGAAAAAGGCCACAGCACCAACCATTCTCAACATTTGACAGAATTGTCTGATGCCCAGTCCAACCCTGCCCAAGCTGGAGGTGGGACTTAAAACCCTTTGAAACAACATAGCACCCAGATAAGACACATTATCATTATTTTTTTAATTTAATTTTTAATTCATAAATTTGATAGAAGAGCTTCAATAACACAGGCACACAAAATAAAAACAATCCTTGGACTCAAAGACCTGATACCTGTTTCTCTATGAATGTCGACACGCTGAATCCCAAGCCACTTTCAGATTCAGCAACGCACACCCTCCAGATTTTTTAAATCGCAAAAAACCACCACAACATTGTATTTTTTTTATTTTCGGGGGTTGTTGTCAGACCCAAATATGTTTCTCTATGCACGTCGACGCGCTGAATCCGAATCTGAAGCCAGAATTGTACCATCCAGTTTTTTTAAATTGCGAAAAAACACTGAGAAATTGTATTTCTTGTTTTTAGAGGTTGTAGTTAGACCCAAAGACTTTGCACGTTTCTCTGTGCATACTGATGCGTTGAATCTGAAGCCAGAATTGCGCCACCACCACTTTGCGTAAAAACATTGTGAAGTTGTAAATTGTATGTTTCAGTGGTGTGCGTTTTTAATGATAAAAAAAACTGGAAAAGGTGACGCAATTGACGCTTTGGATTCAGCACGTCGACGTACATAGAGAAACGTGTCAAGTCTTGGGTCTGACAACTTTTGACTTCTGTAGAGTATACACCAAAATCTGATATTTCCATGCGTTTTTTGTCTGAGGGAAAAAAAAACAAAAAACTGTAGGGAAGTTGTGCAATTCTGGTTTCAGATTCAGCCGATTGGCATGCATAGAGAAAAGTGTCAAGTCTTTGGGGCTAACGATAATCTCTGAAAACAAAAAATACAATGTCACAGCGGTTTTTCACGACTTAAATAAAACTGGATGGAGGAGTAATTCTGGATTCAGATTCAACGCATCAACATGCGTAGAGAAACATGTGTCAAGTCTTTGGGTCGGACAACCTTCTTCATTTTGTGTGCCTGTGTAATTTAAACAAATTAACTTTCAACCATCTGACACAATTTATATTCAGTCATCTAGTTCATAAAGAATTATATCAATTTTATTTATTTTTCACATACTCTACACAAAATACGAAAGTGTTAATTAAAAATGTTATAAAACACACAAAATAATTATTAAATTCAGGCTGATAGGAAGGATCCAGTAAAATTTTGGGTAGTTCAAAGTTGCTGTTGAAACAAAGTGGAAGAGCAGTTTACTACGGAGGAGTTCAAGGAGAAAACTTTGATGGGCAAGAATAGACTGTGCATTCATAATATACAGTGAAAAGCATTCAACTGACAAATTTGAGTATGCACATCAACCCCTTGTCTTTAGTGTCAAATTCCAAGCTCATGCGACTTGTTACAATGTATGACTTAATACTTTACATCTTCATCCAATTGTGAGACAAAAATCTGACATACATTTGCAAATAAATAAAGTTTCACAGCAAGTTATTAATAAATATATTTCAGATAATAAATACTGGTTTAAATAATGTTTTCAAATATTCTGATCTATTACTTTATACTTAAGATGAAAAGAGATTGCTCTAAAACTTTAATGTTACCATTGATACATACTTTCCTAGTTCTTTTATCATTTTCCAAGCATCAGGATGAGTGTAATCAATGACTCCATCAGCTCCAAGTGATTCAATTACGGGCATTGCATCTGTACGGCATGTAGCAATAACCTGAACAATGTTTTGGGAGATTTTGTAGCCATAGATCCTTACATTATCATAATAATAATAATAATATATTTTTAAAAGTTCATATGAGATTAGAAAAAACAGGAAGAATGATATAACCAATAAATATACAACTACATAATTACTTGAGCTTCCCAAATCTTCAGTAACTGCACAGCCATTATGCCTACACCACCAGAACTGCCAAGAATCAGAACCTTCTTTGTCTTTGCTGAAGTCAGCATAAGATCTCCTGTGATTTTCAGTGATGACCATGCTGTCATTGCAGTGTAAGGCATTGAACCTGCTTCAATATGAGTTAAGTTTTTGGGTTTCAACTGCACCTGAAATTTAGCTATTTAATAGATATTTATATCAAATGAGCAAAGAAAAAATTATTGTTTTGATAACAAGTCTTACCAGTGACTTATTGACAAGTACTTTTTCAGCATGACTTCCCTGGCAATGAGGGGGTACAACTCCCCACACTTCGTCACCAACATTTATACCAGATACTTTATATCCTTTTGCTACAACAACACCAGAGAAATCACGGCCAAGTGACAATGGAAATTCTATTCCAGAAAGATCACAATCTCTGGTTCGCCGAATTGTATTGAAAAGAGAAGAACCATAACCACCTACAAAATATTTGATAATGACTAAAGAAATTCCTGAAATTATATTTATTTCTTTGTAATCTCCATCGTACCCATCATTGCTACATCAATTGGATTGACGGACGCTGCAAATACTTCAATGAGCAAATCATCGGGACTCAACAGTTTGGGTACTCGGACACAATCGGACATTCGTAATTCTTCCAAATTACCATACGAGTGAATTTGCCAACCACACATTTTGGAATCAAATTGCTTTTGGGGGTCTCGTTGCGTTGATAAAGATTGAACGCCGAAAGAAAACACATTGTTTGCCGAAAGACTGGGAATTCTGTACGGCTTAAATTTTAAAAAACATGACAACGCCATACTTCTCATACAAATAAGAAATTAATTCTACAATAGTGTGAAGGTACGAAGAGTACAACGTCACGACATGCACCAACATTTCATATTCAAAGCAAATTGCATGCTACTGATGATGCTGATGCAGTGATCACTAATGCCAACCCATACTCACTGGCCATCATCGATATTTTCAGAAATGATAAAAATGTGAGTAACAATTTCACATTATTACGGAAAAACTTACATGCAATTTGTAATTGGGATACGATTCGATAGTTTTACTCAAAATCTCTATTTAATTCTTGTATACGTTGCCTAAACCGCCGAGCCAGCTGACACAAGTGTGCAAGTTGCTTGTCAGCTGTTTAGGTACTAGTACTAGTACTTTGCATTTGCACGTGATGGGTGGAACTGTCAAAGCATGAAAACGTTTAGTTATTTGTGTGGCGTTTTCCGGAGGTTGCAGGGTACCTATATTTTGAAATTTAAAACATGAACTCTTAACTTTTCATAGTTGTTTCGTAATTTAATTGTGTATTGGTGAATGGACTTAACCGGACCCAACATTATTTCATGGGAACGTTTGTACTCAAGAGTAAAATCGGAATGAATTTTCAATTCCCCTTTTTCGTGGCATGTCTTGGTGCCATAGAGTCATCTCTCATCGAGTAAGTATCTATTTAAATGATATATTGTTTTCTTGACAGCTCGTTCCAGTGTTGTCCCAAAGATACATTACTTGCATTAACATTTTTGTGAATTGCATACAATTACCATACGTTTTCTTTCAGGTTCGCGGAAAGCAAAACTAAAGGCTGCAATAAAGCATTGCAGGAATTTGCAAACAGTGCAGCTAATTTTACTCTTTGTGCCATTATGAATGCAAGACCCATAACATTATGTGAATTTTGTGCAACTAATTACACAAGTGTACAAGTTGCATATGACCAAATATTGAAGGTATGTGGTTATATGATAAAGGTATTTAGTATGTATTTATTTTAATTAAAATATCTTTACAATTATTTGAATTTGTGTGTTTTTTAAATAAATGATAAAGGTATTTAGTATGTTTTTTATTTTAATTAAAATATCTGTACAATTATTTAAATGTGTGTTTTTTAAACGTAGTTTCTTCCAGTTTGTCAGGTTTCATATTGCCCACAAGCCAATTGTAAAATAATATCACATACAGCAAACATTATATTTTCTTAATTAAATTTTACCTCACAATTTTGTGTCTTTATTCATAAGACAAAGGAGAATTCTGATTCAAATTTCACTATAGTTCTCACCTCCGAAGTTCTGAAATTTGTATTAATCTTGTAATCGAATTGTTGGATATACATATTTCACTACTGAAATTACTGAGGAATAAGTGTTATAAAGCTTGCTAGTGTGATTGATGACTAGAGAAAGTATAGATTTCCTGCACGCAAGTTTTGTGAATGACATTTTGGGGAGATGCATTTTGTGGTAGAATGACAATTTTGTAACCAGAAAGTCTTTATTAACTTTGACTTGATATTTTTGTCTTTTTAACCTTTATATTTTTAATTGTTTTAAACTTCAGCAAGTGTTTACTTGTTAACATAATTAAATTTTTCTCTTAATTATTGTTACTTATTTTAAAATTAATGAAATCATTTATTTTACAGTTAATTTTGTTCTGTTGAAGTCATAATGCAACATTCAGTTGTTAGGAAAGACTTTTATTTTTCCTGAATTACTAGTTAATAGAAAGAATAAAGTTTTGAGAATTCCAATGTAGTAGCTACTGGTTTGGATTTTAACCTGAGATTATTTTGTAATAGTCTCTGATGAAAAATGATTTGGTTTCTTGCCTCCGTATCACAGGAGAAAGGTGGAATAAATTTCAAAAACTTGTAAACATTTAGTGTTGTTCTGAAAATTGGGAATGACCACTTTCTCTGTTCATGAACATACAATTTGAGTTACTATAAAATGTGTTTAGTATATTTGTTTAAAATATGTATGTGAAGTAAATCATGACAGTATGTTTATTACCTAAAAGTATTTATAATTTTTATTTGGCAAGTGATTATAATTGAGGCAGGAAAATTATTTCATTGAGAACCCAGTAAAAAAAAAAAATCAGTTCTCAACGGTCTTTTGCTGCCTCAGTCATAATCATGTTTGCCAAAAGTTAAACATAGTTTTAAGTTACTATTAAATGATAAGATACATTTCAAGATTGTAATAAAATAAATGATTTTTTGAGCTGGTTTAAACATGTCATTTTAAGATCAAGAATTATTCTTGCAATTGCAGCTGGAAGATGAGAGTGGGGCACCATGTAGGAAAACATTAATAAATGTTGATCGACTTGAAATTCTTGAGAATGGTTATATGTATGTTCAAGACCTTTGGAAGAATGGTCACTGTGAAAGTGAGTTGTGCAATTACATTTTGAATATAGTTTTGCAAGAAGAAACAACTTCTCAATTTTGTGATATCTGGCTCTTTTTTTCTTTTCTTGTCTGTCAATTGTTTCAGGTTGTCTTGAAGTTATTAATGGTACCATGACTGATAAATTAAGAAATGAGACCCAAGAATTCTTGAAATTTTACCATGAAGTAAATACATGTTTTTCTCACCATTATAAGAATGGCTCTTACAATGATTCTGTATGTCAAGATTGTAAAACAATTTATGATGACATGAATAACTTTTATGAAAAGCTTAAAAACATTCAAGGGGAAGGAAACATCTGTGTTGACATTGTTGACTCGGTATGTCAGATACTTTTTTAATGTTCTATTATTATATCTGCATCCTGATTAATATTTTATTATTGCAATTTAGGTGAACACAACACGAGCCAATTGGAGTGAATTATTAAGTTGTGATCGAAAGGAAATTAAGCTGGAAATAGGATTAGTAGTAGCTTTGGTTGTAGTGAGTTTATTGCCTGTGGCATTTTATACATCAACAAAACATCTTTCAAGTCATGCTGGAACTAGACTGTCTCATCGTAAGTATTGTCAAAAGTAGTGAATGTAATGAGATCAAAAGGTTCCCTTTAACACTAATTTCTCGTTTGTTTTCACAGAGAAGAGACTAGTTCAAACCTTCACAGTCAATTCTCCCTCAACCAGCAGGTGAAGTTTCGTGCATACGTGAAGCTGTGATAGAAGCTCAGGCTTTATTCTGTTATATGTAATATTCTGCATTTCATGAAAGTTTTATTAATATTCTTGGCATGATATTGTGTATATGTATTGTATGTTTAAGTAATTTGTTTATTTTCAGTTAAATTACCTGCATAATAATAAACAAACACAGATGTAAATTTTTGACAATCATTTGAGGATCTATACAACAAAATTTGTCTTTCAGAAAAGAGCAAAGCAAGTGTGATCACCTCTTTATGGTTTAGTTTTGTTGGTTAATCATTCTAAGAGGACCGAGAATGAGGTTTCCATTTCTAGACATACAACTAATTCTTTTCTAGTGTATAGTAAAGTCAATATTATACTAACCTAATTTAATTTTTAGTAGTATAAAAAGTGCAACAGTGTCATTCACTTCTGCGAGTCCTTAGGACATTACAAACTAATTCATTTTTGGCACTAGAAATACTCATATTTCACACAATTGAACATGTTAGAGCCTTAAAAAAAGTAATGGTTATGTCTTGTCAGCCACAAAAAAAAATATCTGACAACTGCTAGTTATGATACATCTAAGTTTTCTTTTATTACTCTTTAAAATTGGTGAAATGTTTGCTTCACTTGCTAGATAAACTCCATACATCACACCGAAAATCAGTTTTCAGATTCACTGTATTGTACTAATTCTAAGCGTTCTTAGCTCCACTTAACATCAAACTAAGATCTAAACCTGACGCATAGTCGCACTCCTGATTGTTATTTTGTAATAGACACAAAGACATTGTACATGCTTCTTCACTTAACACTAAAAGTAATACTGATATGCCTAGTAATACAAAATAAATGCAGAATGACAATATTCCTAAATAGCAAATTCATGAAATATAACTTGCACTATTAGGAAATTTGTCTGTAGTGTACGCAGTTCCATGTATGTAATGAAACCGAAGTCAAAATTTATATTTAAGAGAACATATACTAATGTTCCAAGCACACATGATCCTATTGTGAAAGAATGAGTCTCACTGTAAAATTAGAACTCAAATTCTTTAAATCTCAAATTAAAAAGGAAAAGGACAAGTCCATTGGCAAGTTGTGCATCAACTAACTTAGTGAATAGTATTTTTATCATCGATGTCGTACTTTCTTGTTTGTATTTTTTTTTGCATTTGAACCACGCTGAACGTTTTTTCCATCTTTGCTTGCAGTTTCTTTAACTGGTGTTGGAGGCCTGTCTGAGGATACTGTTCCATTAACTGATGCTCCATTATTTGCAGACACACTTGCATTGCTCTGGTGGTGAGCAGAAGTCACATTATTTTTTCCTGATTCTTTCCCTGTATTATCTTCACTTCCACTGTTGCCTGTCTGAGATTCAGTCTCGCTGTTTCTTTCTGAATTTTGAAGTTTGCAACAAAAGACAGAACAATACATCAATCATCTACTGTTCACAATATATACAAATCACATGTAATTGTGTGCATGCGCAAAATTCCACAACCTGATAATCATTGTATATAAATGCATTTTAACTTGTATATCTTTCCAATTCATCCATCATAACTTGACAAAAATGAAAAGCTGTGTGTGTGAATCCCATCACCTGTCTCCCTTGTGTTAAAATGTGAAAGGAAGTAATAGGTGCTTAGTAGATGATTTCTTTGATGCATACCACCACAATAAAAAAGGCAATGTTAAAAAAGATGGTTTTATTTTGTTTCATGTTGTGTAGATTGAACATCGAATATGAAGACCTCAAAATATTAGCACCCTTAACTGGCACTAGATTAAAGAGAAGCACTGTATGCACACACACTTAAGGCACATGTAATAACAAAAACATTTATAGTAACATATGCAAACATTCTTAATAGAATTTTATTCAAAACTCCAACTACAATATATAAAATATACTTTAACAAATCTTAAACGATTGTACAATATGTAACATGATCACAAGAGCATTTAATGGCAAAGCCATTTCTGTCAAGTTAAGATGAACCCTCTACACCTAACTTGGTAGTTTGAATTTGAGCAGATGAAAACCTGATGGCCGTTTAATGTAGTGCTGCATTTTGATCCTCACCTTTGTCTTGAGTCTGGTCAACAAGCCCACTCACAGCCTGCAATACCAATAGATGCAAGTATAATTACAACCCAACATAAACAAATGCCTTAAAAACAGAATTTACTTACAGCCATTGAGGTGATTGATGATTTTGAAAATAAGCGCTCAGCCTCTTTGAACTTTCGGTTCCTTTTGTCAGCTTTACTGTTAGTGTTTTTATTACTAGTGAGATACCGATCCCATCCACGAATAATATTGCCATACAGTTGGGTGTCTTCTAGGTAGCTCCCCTCAAATGCATAGATCTGTCTCTCCAAGTTTGCCAGGGTTTCCTGCAAGAGAAGGTAGGTAAAGCATTCCAATATATCTACGAAATATCAAAAATTATACAGACTTCGAAACAAAGGGAAAGACACAAAAGAATTTTCATAAAATGTGAAATAAAAAGATGTAAAGAATAATTTAGACGAGTAAAACTAAAAATATTGGCACTAACTTCTGCCTTACTTAAATATTGACGGAAACCACTCATTTACTTTAATTTAAATGTAGGACAAACAAACTTACCGCAATTTCGGCTTTCCTTTTCACTAATTCAGCTAATTCCGCTCGGGTGTCAACAGTGGCAGCATTTTTCGACGCCATCTTTCACGCTCGCTCTGCCATTCCCCAGGGTCTTACAACCACAGAGCACTTATTAGTGTTGGGATCCGGTGGCGCCCCAACTGTTGATTGAACCGGTAGTCCGATTACTTTTCCAAACGATTCGTTGAAATCGTTCACCAATTGTGGCGTTATCTGCGCTGTGATTGGTGGATCGCAGTTATTGAGGCGGCTCTTTCAAAATCGGAGAAAACGTATATTCATGAATAATGTAATTAACATTTTATAAACCATAGAATTTTTAGTACATCTCGAAAGAAACGAACATATTAAGCCTTTATGAATCGTTTTAATCATCAATAATATCTTTTATGTCAAACTGCCCAATTAATTCGAAGATCTCTTCCAAATGGATGTATAAATGCAAATGCATGGAAGAAGTATAATTACTCATGGAATATTTATGAAGTGAGTTGTTTCCTTCGAGCATAGAATGCATAGAGGCGCCCTGGGCGGATAATTTTGAAGCAAACATAACTCTACTTCATGACGTCACAGGTTGGCAAAAACAGCGCAGTTGGCTGGATTGCAGCGTTCGGATATTGACTTTCCCAACTTCCTTTCAGCTGTATTTTGTGTTCTTGTGCGTTGTGAGGGCAATTTTCTGTCGAGTGAAGATGGTTGTTTTTTGGTGTGCTCATAAATGCACAATCGATACCAAAAGGAGTTGACATATCATGAGATACCTTGTGAAAGCCATGTGTTTGCACTTATGAATCTGGTAGTTAGTATGTACTTAGATGTAAGATTACATTGAGGCTAAGAATTATAATGAAAAATGTTCAGCCAAGAAGGTATGAAACATGTTCAGGATTTGTACACAAAAAGTGTGTTATTTAAAAATGAGACAAGTATTCTCTTTAATTTTAATCTATAAATACCTAAATGTTCAGATACTCAAACCTTAGAAAAACAAGTTTTAATCCTTTTTATACCATGTAGTATCCGTAACCACCTCTTCGTTCTTAGTAAGTGAAATATGCTTAAACCTGGAGATTGCTATCAATACGGGCCAAGATGTTTTCAATTACGGGGGAGGGGAATGTGAAAATCATGGAGAAAAATAAGAAGAAAAGAAACTTAATGCAAATACTATATTATTGGTCCGCAAGTAAAACTTGCAACTCTAAAACCTATATTTTTAGATAAATCAAGTTAAAATTCATTCAGTTTTATTTGTCTTCTCAGTGTCTTTTGCTAAGGGCTAAATCTTGTTGGTTTTTAATTACTAAAATCGCTCTAGGCCTGGAATTAGATGTACTAAATTATATAGTATTGCCTTGTTTAAAACAGAGACGAATAGCAGTGAAAATGTACTTGAAAATCCATCAATGAACATTATTTTTCGTTTCTTAAAAGGTATGTCGCGTTGAAAATTATTCAAAAGTATCAAAAGAAGACTATTGGGTTTCACTTGTTTACCAACGATGTAGAAATAATTAGCTTATGTACACAAATTCGTTTAAAATTGGGACGGAAAGATAGTCTACAATGACCAACATACGTAGATACCCGAGTTCTGCCAACCTGTGACGTCATCGGAGTCATTTCATGTTTGCCTCAACTTTCCGCGGGGTAGGAAGCGACTATGGCGCCTCTATGTATTCTATGCTCGAAGGGTGTAACTGTACAACTGTACCAATCGTCATGTGCAAAACGTATTTTCCGTTAAAATTGAAAACGCGGGAAAATGCGGTGGCAATGTGGGCGGAGGCACAATGGAGTCTCTTTCGGGAACATGGCGGCAATTTCAAAATTAGTCATATCCACAGGTTGGAACGAAATAATTCCGAGTGTATTGTTATGACAACACGTACTTAGAATATGTCAAATTAATTACAATTAAAATAATACAAGTTATTGTGTTTATTGATAATTTAACCTGGATCAGTAAATATCAGTAAAACAAACAAAGAAATCAATAAAATGACTGGACTTTATTGTATAATGGTTATGTAAGTTTGTAATGAGATATTGCTAACCATGTAGGCCTACCTTTAATATTTCAGATATAACTATAAAATGTCTGCCTTGTCTTCTCAAACCCACCTTTACCTGAAAAATTATGTTTTTAAGCGCACATGACCAATAATGTACCTACCAATTTTGAATATATTTGTCTCAATGACACTCAATATCATTCATTGCATAAATAATATTCAGGAGACATTATTCAGTCCTCTCCATTATCACAATGGGTTGTTTTCTCCCTAAAATATATTCTATATGTGATGTGTTTGGCACTATCTGCACAAAATGTTTAAAGAAAAAAATTGGAGGCTTTTAGAGAAAATGTCATTCCAGCATTTTTAAAAATGCGGAATTTTGAGCTCATTTTCACAGCAAAACCTGTTTTCGAGAACTTTCTTTGACATCATGTGAAGTACTCGTACTCACAAATGCAATAACGTCTATAAACAGATGTAATAATGTAAATATTAACAGCATGAGAGATATTAAAAAAATACAATAAATCATAAATAAAAAAATACATTTGTGCAATTTTCGAAAGAACAAAAGAATACTACAAAATGGTGTTTATGTCATCTTATGTAGCTTTTAGCTTTAACTGTACAAACAGTTTGAAGAAAAAATTTGGGGCCAAGTTTGAGAAAATCTAGTTTCTAATATTTTTTGATATTGCTCATATTTCACTGAAAATTACACAAATAATATTAATATTTTTTTTTACTTTCTATAAGATTTGTTAAAGAATTAATTGTGGAAAAAACAATTCTATCTGAAGAAAAAATAATATCTTAAATATTGTATTTGTAGGAAGACACAAAATAAAGTTTCAAACATTTCCAATTTTTGAAGATGTAGGGGTATCCATGAAAATCAAATCAATGTCATCTTTATTAATGTTTTTCACTTTACCCTTACAAGAAATTTAAAGATAAAATGGAGCCATTTTTAATAAAGTTTAGAAAATGTTGCAGGGGCTTCATTTAAAGTACCCCCAAAATTCAAAGAATTCTTCTCAAAATCGCAGGGCTTCAAGTCACACCAAATCGATGGGGGAATTCATTTTAAAAACAATCCTGTGAAAAGCACTCAGTTTGTGTAGAACACATACGAACTGACAAACGTATAGATGGACAGTTGACAGACAGACAGGAACATTTTTTTGTTGTATGTGCAAAACGTATTTCCGTTAAAATATCGAAATGGATATTCCACAGCACTGAAATACACACTCACTGATTTAGAAGTATTACTTGAGGAGAAGTCAACCACATTCCAATATTGTGCTCTAGAGAATACTGTATGAACTACAAACAATTAGGTAACACACACATATCAGGCGTGTCTTTAGCACGCAGCTCATGTCAAAATATTAACAATGCACGTGCTGGGACATGCATTTTTAATAAAGAGGCTATCAATTTTGTACCCTATATCAATCACTCTCATCTCATAAAAGAGAAAGACTTTCATATTTGCATTACTGATTGAACTACAATAAAAACAAGTATCTAATGAACATATTGCAGCCCCACTGGGAATTGGAAAATTTTTATAAAATGTCTGAAAGTTATTCCAATAAAACTTTAAAAACTTAGACGGTATAAAATTTTACTTTGCAGTGACTTCAATATAAATTGCCTCACACAATTCAGTAATGCAAATCAATTCAAAACCTATGAAGTTCATACCATCTATAAACGATCATAAATACACCAAACCGAGTATCCAAAAATTGTATCACAGCTGTAGATCAATTGATACTAGACAGGGATGACCAGATGAGGGGATAGCTGTGGCAACTTGCCCAAGGCGATTATTAGGTTCTTGATATTTTTTTTTTCATTTAAAAAAATAAAAATATATTAATCTCTAACTAAATTAAATGCTATGAGTTATTTCTGATGTATGTAGAAATGAATTATGTTCATGAACTGAGGGAGAAAAGAATTTTTTTAGTTTGAAATGAGGGGCTCTCATAGATCAATTGCCCCATGGCCCTGGTGTTCCCTGGGCACCCCTGATAATTGATTCATTTCTTTTGTTACAATTACCATAGATTTCAGAGACCACAATGCCCAGATTCCAACACTTCAAACAGAATGAAAAATTACAGAACAGACAACTTACCAAGAAACCCGTAACTAAGAAACATAATGAAAGTCCAATACTTGCTCAGATTACAAAATGGGAATACAAGGCAACCAATACAAACGATAAGTTAAACTCATTCATTCATAAAAATATTCTTAATACATATCAATGCCCCTTTATCTGCAAAAACATCCAAAATTATAAAACCAAATAATGGACAACAGAAGGCATCAAAGTGTCATGTGAAAGAAAATGCAACATGTATAAAATATTAGCACATAACAAACGTAACGTATTACAATTTCATTTTCTACAACAAAACATATCATTTAAACCTAAAAAAGTAATCAAACAAGCCAATTGCAAATGCACCTAACAAAATAAAAGCTCTGTGGGACCTTATCAAAATGAGTACAGCTAGCACCAACTAATAATAATAGAAACTAGAGGTGCTACAATCGCACGTACTTTCTCGCGATATTCTTAATGGCTATATTATAGTATTAAATATGATAATTTGTATCATACACTTCAACTATCATTTGAAAAATTCTTAAACAAATGAAACGTTAAAAATACACTTATTTTTTAATTCAAATGTCTAAACGAAAACAGTTATTTGCTATTGACTTCAGTGTATTCATGTTCCACGTATATGTACCAACGATGCACGAAGCGTATTTTGACCGTAAATAAAATTGTTTATATTAACGCGAACATCATAATCTCCTTCTGTTATCAGTGCGGCGTTTCAACAATGGGTTGCAACAAGCAACAATTACCTCTAATTCATATGGGATACACATTTTGCCATTTAGCATTGTTGATACCGCTAGCAAGAAACTGAAAATGGATAGAAAAATATAATAATTAAATATGATTTTTTTATATTTTCGAAATTACTGGATTTTTAAGTGCATTACCCTTCATTCTCACTTGTTAAGCAAAGTGAGCATTATTCGTTTTCACATTTAACTCAAGTAAAGGACGCGATTTAAAAGAGATTTTAAATAAAATCAAAAAATTAATTTGTAAATGTATAACGAAAGCTCGAATGTAAGAAACGATCAAAGAAATATGAAATAATATACAAATTCTTACTTATGAAGCATCCAACTGGCTGGAATTATGTTCAGCAAGCGCAGTAAATTCGGAGCAGACTGTCACAAAATTACACAATAAATTCTCAAATTTTCAAAAATTCAACATGACCTTATTTGAAGATCTGTTTTTGATGAAAGCATTTCATTAACAAAAACAAAAAAAAAACCAAAAAAAATGCATCTTTACAATTGTAGTTGTAGGAATTCGCCGAAATGTTTTTAATTTTTCGAAAAAAAAACAACAGGTATTTCAACGAACATGAGACCGCACCATTCCCTCAAAATTCTGTGTCGTTTTCAAGAAAAAAAAAAGGTTTAAAGAAAATAAAAATTGCCCATATTTCACGCAAAATTACGCGAAAAATACTCAAATTTTCGAAAGATTGTACATGACTTTATTTCAAAGTCTATCTTTAAGGGACAGATTACATTAAAGGAAAAAAACTTCCATCTTCATAATTGTAGTTGTAGGAAGACACCGAAGAAGTTTTGAATTTTTGAAATTTTCGAAAAATCAGGGTTTTTAACCAACATGAGACATGCACATCTTTTACGTACTTAAACTTTTTAAAATGTCCAAGGTGCTTCATGTAAAGCACCTCCCAAAATTAAAATATCTGTTTCAAATTCAAGGGACCGCGGCATCAGCAACATCGATTGGGGAACATCAATTTTGGAGAAAATGTACTAAACGGTTTATCGCATAGCGTTGTTGACAGACGTTTTGCCGTCAATCGATTTTTCGGAATCAAGAAACCACAACACATGGATTCTGGCTACACCATGTGTTACATGATTTTTTCTGAATTTAATAATAGGAGTTATCCACTTTTTTCGTTAAGGCTAAATGCACCGAAAAATACTTATAGGAAAAATCAATAGATCGCAGCACTATCACACGGAATTTACTAGATCGATAACGTCTGAACAAATTGTCCGAATTTCGATCTGTAAACGGTATTGGACTCCTTTTTAAAATAGAATTCACGCTACGATGCCGTTTTTTCAAAAAATATTTCCAAAAAAAAATTTAAAATGATTTCTCATAGTTCCGGGAAGAAATTAAAAAATGTGGGCTTATAGCGCGATGACGACGTGCTTCCTGAATCCAACGCCGTATCAATCATGCAAATCGGATGAATAGGAGCGGCGTAAAGTGAAATATCGGAAAAACTACCTGACCCCCCTCCTCCCTTCCCGCTTCACGTTTGCGTCACCCGACCCTTTTGGAGGCTCCCTCGACGCGGCCGAACGGCCAAACCCGGCGGCCTCAAGAGGAGGGCGGCACGGGAGGAGGCCGTGCTCTCAGCCAGGCAAGCCGGGCAGTCGCTTTATGGTTTCGTCCCTTTCAATCTCAATATATTTTTCTCCACTTATCAAACTAGTGATGCTGTAACACAACCAAACGGTCTCATATCATCTGTAATAGTCGTATAAAACTATATATCTTGTTAACATATTTCCGTCTTCCTTCGAATACCATACATTTTACTTCTAAGATCTTCCGTTATCATTCCACTACCAGAAAGAATGAGCCGAAATTACGCACGAGCTCTTTTATCCTGCGACTCGATTTTTGATCTCACAACGGCGTTTGTCTCCTTGATAGACTTCACCTGATGAATCTGTTTTCCCAAGTAAAATTTTAAAACTGTTTTCGTACTTTCGGACAAAATTGAAGAAGTGGTAAAATAGCGCGCAGGCGAGATGCATCCTGAATTCAACACTGTAACAAACATTAAAATATAATATTAAGAATCGTGACATGCCCCAGCTTACTTAGTAAGTTATATTGATATAAAATGATTCTGTTATATTTGTATAAACTTGAAGATTGGAAAAAGTAATTCCCGGCGCGTCATTTTGATACAAACTACGTAAATGATAATGTAAAAGGATGTAGTGTAAATCATTGTATTGTGACATATATATGTATTTTTTAATGCATTAAATTGTCATGAAAGCAATACAACTTAAACCCTTAGACAGGAACACCACACTAGAAGAGAATATCCGTCTATGAGGGGGATAAATTATGTTTTGTTATACAGTTCGGCAACTTTTACATTTCTGCATTAAGATACCATTTTTCTAAACATCGTACACGCTTATAGGTAACATTTAATCGGGTAGCAATTCAATTTATAAGATTTATATACTACTAGTAAAACGTAGCATACCAGTCACTGATAAACCTCATATTAGGGAATCAGAATGCAAACGTATTAAATCGGCGATCCTCATCTAGGTGTCGAGAATAGGGATGCAACATTGATGTTGATATTTTCAAAACAGATTTTGTATAGACACATGAACATATTTCGTAAAAAAATGAAACATTTATGAAACCTGACGTTTATTATCGATGTGCTTGATGAGTTGTTGTGAATGAAAAGAACCGATAATCACAATTTTATAAAAAAGTTAAAATATGAAATAATATTGCATTATACCACTGTCAATACATGTGTTCGAATAAAGCGAACGGTAATTGTAACATCCTCATCCAGTAGACTATCTTCAGCCCAAGAAATGACCCCATTTTTCCGGCATTTCCTACGTATGTCCTACCGTACGCAGAGAGGCGGCCAACGCAAGCACTCTAGGTGTAAGGTCTCTTGCCCACCGTCCTGTACCCATTTGAGGAAGTTGTGACTCCATAAGATGACCCTGGGCGATAGTAAAAAGAATAACAGCGAAACTAAGCCTGAAAACTTTCTTTTGCCGTTTTGTCTAAATCGTAATTATAAATTAACAATCACGGCCACTGTCAAAACAATTTATCTTCCGCACGAACTTGATCGATGTTTCTAAACCAGGTTTTTTAAAGATGTTTGAATTTTAAAGATGTTTTGATATTTGCATTTGTATTACTTGAGCATCATTCCTTCGCTTTTCTTGCTATACGAAACTGGGAGGGGACACGCCGATAATTCAGCGAGTTCTTCCCTAATAATGGCAGAATGTACGCATGAAAGACTGCGGGTATCAAACACACTGTTCAGTGCGATGATGTCTATTTGTCGGCTCCAGTCCCGGTCAAGCAGCGGCTGTGAGCATCTCTCCTTTCATCTGCAGGTTCCAATTCTTCGCGGGTCTGAACGCGCAGAGAAATAGTACTAGAACATAGATCGCAAGACATCCCTTGTTAGACCTATCTGGATATACACAGCAATAGAATGCTAGCAATTTGTTCATTGCTCACTCGGACTCGAACTGCCTTTTTCCTTTTGTTTGTTATATTGTGTATTAGTTATTCAATTGTGCCACTTACACCCTTTTCTTCCGCTTCATTCTATCATTCCAAGCATAAGATCCTTTTCTAGAGATGTTGTTCGACTCATAGTATGTCAAAAATATTTTATTTGCCATTTTTTGGCTTTGGCTTTTAGAGAAAGTTCTGTTTTCTTTTCAAAATTTCGGCATTTATCTTTTCGCCCTCCCATTGTACGTAATATTTTCTTCCGTGTCCATACTTCAAAAGCATCTTCCTTTTTTCGGCCTATCTCAATGTTCAGCTTTTACACCCACACAACAGGATTAGAAATACCATTTTCTCGATTATTTGGATTTTGGTCTTACGCAAGGCTTGATTTCTGACGGAACACGACGGAAGGGCGTTCCTGTATCTCGCTGATAATTATTACATTATATTATAAATATATAATTATTTCTATTAAACTAATAAATCATTTTGAGCGCGTTCCGGGACCTAAAATTTTAGAAATCAATCACTTGATATACCTGCATATTTTATGAATTTGTGTAATTTTCTTTCCACTGCTTTTTCTAAAATTATTCCTCTCTTTAGTTTTTCTGTACAGTATCCAGAATTTGTTATTGTAATTCATAAGTATTTAACTTCGCCTGCCATGTATATCACTTCTCCGTTGATCTTCAGGCTTCCTTTTTTACCAGTTGACATAAATGTTGTTTTCTTTAAATGTAAGTTCATAGAATATTTAAATTTTATATTAATAATATATTTAGCTATCATTATTACATAATTCAGAATTAAGTATAAATAAAACATCTGCATAATTTTGATGACATAACATTTTTGCTTTTTCTCGAAAAGGAGTAAAGTGGACATGTCACGTTTTGAATGTTTGCTCCTCATTTCGCGCTCCTTTCTATCCAAGCCCAGCGCCGCCAGGGCACGCGCTCAAGTGTAGTCACCCTTCTGAGCTGGAAGCAGGGTCGCACCTCTGGCACACTGCTGTTCTGATAGCGTGACTTTTCTGACCTCTGCAGACATCTCGCCGCGTTCTTCGGCGGGCTGCGTGCTACACTAGGGCAATTCGATATGCCCAAGCGTAGGAAGAGGGCGGTGAGCAGTTTTCAGTGGGCGAGAACATTGTGCAGTGACGAAGTGGAGATTATATTTACTATACAAGAATTAGTGGAATCATTCGCGTTTCGTTAATTATTAGTAACCGAGTGTTATATATGAACAAGATAATAATTCAAACAATAAATAACAATTATAAAAGTATATTAGTTTAATAAACATTTTGTGAGATATTATTAACTAAAATAACTTATTTAGTCGACATTTATGGATGGTAAGCTATTGTTTTTCATTGAAAATACAGGTATAATACACTTATAACCTTTATGGACGTCCATACCGTTCTAGACGTCCCATAGACGTATTTTACCGGTATAACAGAACATAGGTATTTGAAAAAGGTATGTAAAATACCGGTATTTTACCGGTATCTAATACCTTTTCGGTCCCTGCCTATTCCTCATTGCCAGTTTACACTCCCTGGTCATATTTCGAATGACTCGGAACATTTCTTTAGGTCTCCTTTTGTTGTTATGTTCTTCCACTTCTTTGCATTTTTCTTTTTATTTATTTATTTATTTAACGTCAAAAAACAGTTAAAAACTACGTATGACGTGCTATATTTCTTGAAGAAACTTTTCTTTATCTTGTCTTGGTCTACGCTGGAATACCCTGCTGAGTGCTCTTGACTTTTATCCTTTGCTTTCTTAGCAGAGAAATATACTTGAAAAGAACGAAACATTAGGACTTTATTATTATTATTATTATTATTATTATTATTATTATTATTATTATTATTATAATCACAATCACGCGAATGGAGAGGAATCGAAGGTAAAGTGTATATACTCGTACTATATAATCCTTCGAATCTTCACTTCGATGACTGAGTTTCCAAGATTTATAACAATTGTGAGACTCCATCTTTATATTTCACGGTGAAAATCTTGAAATATCTCTACAGGTCTGATTCAGTTGTGACCAGTTTCAACCTGCCCATTGTGAAACCATGGAGCAGGTTGTTACTCTGTGAGAAACTCTAGGCACCGGGCGGGCGTTCTTGCAGCGCCCGCCGCGAAGGGCTAGGCTAAAGTGGCCGTGGGGGAGGGGTTCCGGGATTTCCAAATCCGATATGGCACTGGGACAGTGGTTCACTGCGGGAAGGGGGGAGGGGGAAGAGGGAAGGGGGGATCAGGTATTTTTTCCGAAATTTCACTTTACGCCGCTCCTATTCATCCGATTTGCATGATTGACACGGCGTTGGATTTAGGAAGCACGTCGTCATCGCGCTATAAGCCCACATTTTTTAATTTCTTCCCAAAACTATGAGAAATCATTTAAATTTTTTTTGGAAATATTTTTTTGAAAAAAATGGCATCGTAGCGTGAATTCTGTTTTAAAAAGGAGTTCAATGCCGTTTACAGATCGAAAATCGGACAATTTGTTCAGACGTTATCGGTCTAGTAAATTTTGCTTATTTTGGTGCTGCCACGTGGTGGCGACAAATGGAACTAGTGTCGGTACATTTAGCCTTAATGTAATATGATGTATAAAATAGTTTGCTATTTTGTTTCATGTAACGAACAGGACAACACTGCATCCTCAATTATACTTTTACTTTCTCGTATACATACTACTCGTACGTGTACAAGTATATACGGCGTAATATAGTAGAATAGATAATGTTATGTAATGCTGCGAAAAATGTCGAGAAGTCAACGGAAGTAGACGTTTTGGGGTCCCCTAATATCACAAAATTGGTTGTTTTTACTTTCTCGCCATGGAATAGAAAGTTATGTAATGCTGAGCGAAAAAACAAATTTTCGGCAGAAATTTCTTATTACCGAGCCTTGGTAACAAAAATGGATAAATCCGGTTGGTATATTTAGAAAAAATCCTCTAACACGCGGTAGAGCCAGAATTAATATTTTGTGGGCCCTTGCTACCGAAACATCGAATGACGGCAAAACGCCTGTCTGCCCGTCCGTCTCTGAGCAGCAGCAGCGGCTAAATTATTCATCCTATTTTCTCCAAAATTGATATTCCCCGATATATCTGGCTGATGTCGCGGGCTCTTGAATTTGAAAGCGAAATTTTAATTGAGTGGTACTTTACATGAAGTCCTTGAGACATTTTCCACATTTAAAAAAAAATGGCGTCATCGTTTTTTATTAAATTTTGTGGTTGGATAATGTCAAGGATGTTTAAGAGAATGGTGAAGGTCTTATGTTCGTTGAAAACTATTTTTTTTAAATTGCAAAGGTTCAAAATAATTTTGGAGTCTTCGTATTACTAAAATATTAAAGATCGAGATATTTTTCCTGAATGAAATTTGTTTCCTAAAGATAGATTTTGAAATTAAGTCATGTACAATTTTTCGAAAATTTGAGTACATTTCGCGTAATTTTGCATGAAAATAGGGTGAGACTGTATGTGCAGTTTAGCATTACTAGTTTTTAGTGATGGGTCGATACCTGAATTTTTCGATACTCGGTATACCGTTACCTGTCTGATAGCTTCGATACTCGATACTCGATACCATACTACTTTAAAATTTCAGCAGCAAAAGTGGTTTAATCAGAATTGGAAGGATATTGTAACGAATATTGCGTCACCGGCCGGCACCCCCTCGGACTACCTGTGCGCGGATTGCGTCAGCTGCCGGCGCCACCACGAGCTGCCTGTGATCGCGGGTTACGTCATCTGCCCGCGGTTCCTGCAGTAGATTATTCCAGAACGTTCGAGGGATCCGGAGTCGTCGATTGTCTCGCCGAGTATAAATACGTGGCGGCCGGCGACCGCGAGTCAGTCTTAAGTCCGCAGTGGAAGCTGAACTGTGAAGTGAGTGCATCGCGGTGAATAGCCGTGCAGTGATTGTGCTCAGTGGCGTGAACCGTGGTCAGTGCATCGTACTGTGGTCAGTGACGTGAACTGTGACCAGTGCATTGAACTGTGATCAGTGCAGTGAACTGTGGCCAGTTCTTAGGACTGTGCGAGTGTGTAAGAGAAGAGTAGAGTAAATAAATAATCAAGAGAAGAGTATTGTAAATAAATAATCAAGAGAAGTGTAGTGTAAATAAATAATCAAGTGTTTTCAGTGATTGTGTTATGAAACAAAATAAACGTTTTTGTTAAAATAATACGAGACTTTTAATTCAGAACTTAGAAACGTAACAATTGGTGTCAGGTGTGGGGTATAACGAGTGGTGAATCAAAACATTAATCAAGATGAGTTTCACAAAAGTTTTACAGGATCTGAAAGTGTCCGAGTTGAAGAGAGTTAGAAGAGAGGGATCAGGACACAACTGGCACGAAAGCAATATTACAGGAACGTTTTGCAAACGCGATGAAGACAGCAGGCGAGAATCCAGAGAATTTTCTCTTCGAGACGACCGGGAACTTTTCGGACCTATCCAAAATATTAAGAGAGGAAAATTCCAGAATACTAGAAGAAAAACTGGCAGAAAATTCCAGAATTTTAAAAGGAGAATTGACGGAAAATTCCAGAATTTTAGAAAGAAAGTTAACAGAAAATTCCAGAATTTTAGAAGGAAAGTTAACAGAAAATTCCCGAATTTTAGAAGAACTGACTGAAAACTCCAAAGCTTTAGAAGAAATATTGATCGAAAATTCCACGATTTTGGAAGAAAAGCTGGAACAGAAGATAACGCAGAATAATAAATTGGTGCGAGAAGAATTTGAGAAGATGGATGAGGAAATTTTGAAGAACGAAGAAAAGATGGTAAAGAAAATTGAGAAGATAGATGAGAAAATTTTGAAGAATGAAGAAAAATTACTAAATCTGTTAGAAGAGACGCTGAAAGTTTTTACTTCCCCAACGGAAAAATCAAATATGAATATCGTACAGGAACCACTGGAAATGGCACGAGTGGCCACCGTACGGGAACCACTGGGAAAAGCACGAAAAAAACACCTACCTTTGATGGCACTTCTTCATTGTCGAATTATTTGAAACAATTTAAGGCTGCTGCAACGGTAAATGGCTGGTCCGCAACAGATTGTGGTACGGCCCTGATTTTGGCTTTGTGTGGTAACGCCGTCGATATTCTAGAGACAATACCGACTGATGAACAGTCAAACTTCGAGCAAATTGTCAAAAGACTCGAAACACGGTACGGGCAAGCGCACCTGGAAGAGATGTATTTTGCCCAGCTAAGGAATCGTGTTCAGAAGCCTGGAGAGAGTCTTCAAGAATTGGAAGCTGATATTTCTCGTCTGGTGCGCCTTTCGGACCCTGATGCTTCAGAAAGTTCCCTGGAACGCACAGCCGTCCGGTGCTTTATTGAAGCGCTCCATGATGCAGAAACTCAACAAGCATTATGACTGGCAAGACCGAAAACCTTAGCTGACGCCTTAAGTCAAGCACTTGACTTCCAGGTTGCAAAAAGAGCATCGAAACGTGACGGACGAGTGCGAGAATTGCAAACCGGCGTCGATACATATGACGAAAAATATTTGGAGGCAATGGTGGAGAGGTTGGTAGACGCACGGATTTCTAGTGGCAAAAGGCGACAACCTAGATGTTGGAATTGTGGAGAATTAGGGCACGTGAAATGTCGTTGTAACAGTCCACTGAAGCAACGAGGAGAGCAGCAGTCTGTTTGTAAACGCAGCAGCCAGCAGGAAAACTGCAAACATTGTTGTCATGCGGAAGAGAAGATGTGTCCTACCTTAAGGGTCACTGTCAGTAATGACCAATGGCAACCCAGAGAACTTCAGAAAGATCAGAAAGAGGACACAGAATTGAAACATGTTTGGAAATGGAAAATAGCAGGACGGAGACCACGTTGGCAAGAAATAGCTCCCTGTTCTTCAGCAGTAAAATCATATTGGGCGCAGTGGGATTCGATTACTGAAGAGGAAGGTGTTCTTAAACCAGTTCTGGAAAGTGAAAACGGCTCGCAGAAGAGGACGCAGATATTGTTACCAAGAGTAAGGGTTCCTGAAATATTGAGGGAATTGCATGATGGAACTTCGGGAGGACATCTCGGTATAACGAATACATTAGAGAAAGTACGCGAACGATTTTACTGGGTTAATTGCAAGCAAGACGTACAGATGTGGTGCACAAAGTGTCAAGTTTGTACTACCAGTAATGGGCCACATAAAAAGAGAAGAGCGAAGATGAGGCAATACCACGTTGGGAGTCCTTTCGAACTAATTGCCATTGACTTGGATGGCCCATTTCGAATGTCAAATGATTGAAATAAATACATACTCGTGGTTATGGATCATTTCAGCAAGTGGGTTGAAGCATATCACCTATCTAACCAAGAGGCCACTGCTATCTCCGAAGTACTGGTTAAGGAATGGGTGAGCCGATTTGTTGTGCCACTGGAATTACATTCAGATCAAAAACGGAACTTCGAATCTGCAGTGTTTCAAGGGGTGTGTGAACTTCTTGGAATAAGAAAAACATGAACAACAGCCCTACATCCGCAATCAGACGGAATGGTGGAGCGAATGAACAGAATAATGGGAAAATATTTAGCGAAGGTCGTGTCAGATCACCAACGCGACTGGGACCAATACATACATATTTTTCTTCTAGCCTACCGCTCATCTGTTCATGAGACAACTGGGCAAACACCCGCTAATATCCTCTTCGGCAGGGAACTAGGTCTACCATGTGATCTACAGTTTGGTTGTAAAACAAATGAAGAAATAGCCGGTGAAGACTTTGTAAATGACCTAAGACGGAAAATGGACGTAATTCATAACCAGGTGCGTGAAAGAATCCAAATCGCAAGTGACAGGATAAAAGACTGGTATGACATCAAAGCTGAAGGAAGAGGAACAACCTGGAGTTCATGTCTGGCTGTTTAATCCCCAACGACGCCGCGGTTTGTGTCCAAAATTGCAACGGCAGTTGAAAGGACCGTACGAGGTAGTGAAGAGGATCAATGATGTTGTATACCGAATTAAAAAAATTGCCGAATGGAAAACCACGAGTCGTTCATTCGAATCGGCTGGCCCCGTACTCAGGAAGTAATGAAAATGATGATGAAGAAAAGACCGCACGAGTTTGTGAGCCGGACATGCAAGAGTTCACATTTCACGAGCTTATGTCTCATTATAGTGAAAAGCATAAAGCGCGTTACGGTGTAACAATGGAGGTGCGACAGGATCTGTTTGCGCTACCCCTGGAATATGCATTGGCGCATTGTGTCGCCCAGGATTTAGATATGACCAGAGGTGTTGCTGCTGTATTCAAGAGAAAATACGGAAGGATAGGAGAATTAAAGAACCAACAACAAGATATTGGGAAGGTTCTGCAACTGCACGACGTCAGTCGATATGTTTATTACCTTGTCATAAAAAGTAAGACATCACAAGGCATCCTATTAAAATCTTTGGGAAACTCTGATTGAATTGCGCCAACAAGTACTGCAAGACAACGTCCAGAAGATTGCCATGTCAAAACTGGGATGTGGTTTTGAAGGACTGAACTGGAGAATAGTGAGAAGGATGTTGGAAGTACTGTTCCGGTACACTGGGGTTAGCATCTTAGTATGCAGCTACCACCATGGAATGTTGTCATATCCAAAGAAGACAATTGACTGCCACTTCTTCTTAACCTCCAACTGCACTAGAGGCTCCAGCTGCAAGAATCTGCATGATTTCACTAAACGCGCTCCGAAACGGACCGCAACTGAGGAGGGGGTAGTGTAACGAATATTGCGTCACCGGCCGGCACCCCCTCGGACTACCTGTGCGCGGATTGCGTCAGCTGCCGGCGCCACCACGAGCTGCCTGTGATCGCGGGTTACGTCATCTGCCCGCGGTTCCTGCAGTAGATTATTCCAGAACGTTCGAGGGATCCGGAGTCGTCGATTGTCTCGCCGAGTATAAATACGCGGCGGCCGGCGACCGCGAGTCAGTCTTAAGTCCGCAGTGGAAGCTGAACTGTGAAGTGAGTGCATCGCGGTGAATAGCAAATGACGTGAACTGTGACCAGTGCATCGAAGTGTGATCAGTGCAGTGAACAGTGGCCAGTGCTTAGAACTGTGCGAGTGTGTAAGAGAAGAGTAGAGTAAATAAATAATCAAGAGAAGAGTAGTGTAAATAAATAATCAAGAGAAGATTAGTGTAAATAAATAATCAAGAGAAGTGTAGTGTAAATAAATAATCAAGTGTTTTCAGTGATTGTGTTAAGAAACAAAATAAACGTTTTTGTTAAAATAATACGAGACTTTTAATTCACCACCTAGAAACGTAACAATATATTTTGTTCTTCACACATGCGTACATGTACTATTTTAATATTTAAAAACTATTGATGTGAACGTCAATTTTTTAAAGTTTTGAAAGATTCTTATTAAAGAAAACTAACATTCTATCTCTTTCTGGGTCCATTCTATTTCTTTTTTTTTATCACATATCAATCAAGCTGTGCTGGAAAGTCTCTCCGAAAACACTGTAACTGATGGAATGCACAGGTATCGAACAGCACTTTTTCTTAAATTGGAGAGAGTCACTTTGTTTTTCCAGTAAGATAGTACATTTGTATCAGGAGGAAGGAAGTCCGCACATTTAATTGATCTTCTTGTACTGTGGTTTCCTATACACAGCATGATATTTCGTGATCACTCTGCAGAATATTCCTATAAAGAGACCACATGCCAATGCATTTTCGGGGGTTCAGTAGTTGAGGATGCCTATAAAATAAATGAAATGAATTAAAATTTTGAACAATAAATGCTTGTCTAATTTGAAATTTCGAATGTAGATAATGAAATGAGTTATTCGGAATCATATACAGTGATTTAATTTTTTTAACTACTGAAATATCAGAGAATCGAATCGTGATTAAAGGGTTGTTATTTTCGTGTGGGTATGGTGTATCTAGATATTAATTAATTCATTAAATGTATTGTCCTCAATAATACTGATCGATTGATTATCTTTGCGTATCATGTAAGCAAATTTTCTTGTTATTGCTTTTGAATGGTTGTCTCCTGATTTAAATTTGTTCTTTGTGGCCAAAAAATCAATGAGTGTTGGTTGATTTGTGTTGGAACTTGATCTTGACATGACTGGCCATGGGTCATTAACTTCTACCACTTCACTTGTACGATTTGCGACGATTTCAACGTCCGGTGCAACATGAGTTGGTTTGGTTCTCTTGTGCTCGGTGAAACTGAATACTACTCAGTGTATTGATGTAACATGTTTTTTTACTAGTATTGTGTGATTTTCCACCAGACGAAAATGTTTTTTACATATTCTACAATTAGCATGATTGTCATCTTTCGAGTCCTCTTCAAAATAATTCCACACTTCACTCTTTTTGTTTATGGAATGCACTAATCTAGTCGTCTTTCGGTCACTTTAAAATGCAGAACTGAACTCAAGAGCTCCGTCAGATGCCTCCGTGGTGGGCTGAGGAGGGGAGTATCCCGGGAAGAAACCCTGTCATCGAGCATTGCTTATCGTGCCTGTCGTCACTAGATTGCCTGGAGCTCACAAGGAAGAGTTTCCGAAAGCTGAATTGGTCGCGAATTGCGTGCTATCTCACGAGATGGTGACAGACGCGAGTGGGATAAAGAGCGTGGCACGGTGCTCGGACGTTGCAGTGTTGTGTAATTTCAACGACTGTAAGTGAACCCGAACAGACGGACACTTCCTTGTTAACAGAAGAAAAATAGGAGAAAGAGGAATGTAAAGAAGACGATACTTCCGTAAAATCAGAAGAGACGTGGAATGGCATAAATAATTAAAAGTATCGAAAAAGTATCGAGTCATTTTTCGAAAGTATCGATCGCTATCGATACCACCCGAGTATCGAGGGTATCGAGGTATCGAAAGTATCGAGGACCCATCCCTACTAGTTTTTTTCAAAACATCCGTTTCTCTGTCTGTCATCCGGGAACATAGCGCCTACACCACGAGCATAATTTTTTTCCATACTGAATACTCCCCGATCGATCTGGCTTTACTCGAGGTTCTGCAATTTTGAATAATGTTCTTTAATTTTGGG
The DNA here is from genome assembly GCA_011170035.1 of Teleogryllus occipitalis. Lineage (NCBI taxonomy): Eukaryota > Metazoa > Arthropoda > Insecta > Orthoptera > Gryllidae > Teleogryllus > Teleogryllus occipitalis. The sequence continues at coordinate 23,626 of BLKR01009408.1, read as the reverse complement.
TGATTCTTTGTAATATATAATGCCCCTGGAACATTTTCAAAATTTTCCCAGAAATGGTTTCAAATTGTTTCTTTAAATCTTCTGTAAGAATAGAGCAAAATACACTAATAAAAATGACTTTCCGATTTTCACAGTTAAATCTAACATTTCAAAAATTGCGAATTACGTTGTGTTTTTGCGTCTTCCTCACAACGACAAAACAGAAGATAGAGAATTTTTCTTCAAATGTATTTTGTTCTCCATAATTATTTCTTTCATTATAGTCAGGGACTTTTTTACTATTTTAGTAGTTTTCGCGCAGTATCCCGCACGGTAAGAGCAATATTTAAAAAAATCAAAAAGAATTTTTTTTAAACGCTTCCAAATTTTTCTTTACACTTTTAACAGTGATAGTGTTAAACGTACTGTGACGGACGACTGAAACGCCAATTTCTCCTATCATTTTTTTTCTCACAATTTACACAATTTTAATTTTTCTGACAAATTTCTCACGTCGCACGGTGTGTAATTTCGGCCATCTAGGTGGACATAATTCCATTTTCCGAAGTACTCAATTGAATTAAGTTGGGTATTTGTTTGATTTTAGAATGTCCATAGTGTATGAATTGGGTATTGTTTTTCTTCTGCATCGCTTGAGGCGGCAGTAGAACAAGTTCAAACTTGCACGATCTCGCGTTGACACCGCGCGGCTCTATCAGTTGCATTTCAGTACATCTCGTGTTGGAGACCAGTGCTCATCGCCTTCTACTCACAGAGAGGTAGTGATTAAATAATTGTGTTTTTGGGTGTTTCTTATTTTTATTAGTGCCTAAAGATGAGCAGAAAATGTCTGAGATTGCTCGTGGGGATCTTTTGAAAAAGTAAGTAATTTTAGTTCTACTTTCGCGCCATTTTACAAATGCATCTAGACTTTTAATACAGAGTTTACAGGAGTTGACGTTTGTGACTATGTAGGTATTAAACCTTATTCATTTGGCTATGTGAATCATGAAAGATCAGCTGCGCATACCTGCGCACTCACGAGTTTTTAATTTTTTTTCGCAGTGGAGCGCTTGATTCACAGAGGACGCTATTTCATGTATGGTGTGAAAGCTCCACGGAAGCAAGGTATGACGCCGTGATATCGTATGTTTTACACGAATTAGGGGAGGAAACTATTACCGACACTTCAATCATGCTCATAAAAATTCAAATTAAAAATTGTCAGTTTATCATCAGAAAATGGAAAAATGTGCGAGGCATAAACAGCGTCTTCTAGAAAATTACTCATCGTGGCTGCAGGAAGACATCAAATTTTCAATAAATTTATCGACAATTGCTCCAAGTACATCACAATTAGGTGATACTACTAGAGGCGTTGGCCGTCCAGTTAAGCCATTTAGTTCGTGTGGCCCTAGAGCTAAAAGACGGAGAGTCAAACAGCTCTTATGTTTGTCCACAGAAGAATTGGGAACAGCTACCGGAATAAAATTAAGGAATGAAGGAAAAAGAGATTCTTCGAACATAGTGAAGGAACTTGTACAAAAAAAGTGAAGAAAGAATATCTCTGCTTCGGAATATCTCCTCTTCATTCCTGGATAAGGCTACTTGAATGTCTCCTGCACATTTCGTATCGTCTGGAAATTCAAACAAGTCATGTAAGAGGAACTGAAAATAAAGAAAAAGTAGCTCAAAGAAAGAAAAAAATCCAAGATAAATTTCGGCAGGAGTTAGGACTGTTGGTCGATATGCCTAAACCACTAAGTGGCAATAATAATGATGGAAATACTGCTCGAAAGTTCTTCAGAAATCCCGAGATATCTTCCGAAATAACTGGAATAAATCTGGACATAATAAAACGTTTTGGGATCATATTGGAATGCCTAAACAGTGGTAAAAAATTAACTTCAATACTTTTCAAAAATTTATTTATGACACACGAGACCTATTTCTCCAACATTACCAGTGGCATCGCATGCCTGTAACTCTACATAAGATTCTCTTCCACGGAAGCGACATAGTTGATAGTTGCATTCTATCTATTGGACAGCTATCTGAAGAAGCTCTGGAAGCCAGAAATAAAGACAACAGGAAGTTCAGGGAACTATTTACAAGGAAAACATCAAGAAAAGACACAAACACTCATCTCATGAAGAGGCTTCTCATTACATCGGATCCATACATTGCATGTCTACAGGGATCTCCAAAACCAAAAAGGAAGAAATACAATCAAGAAATTGTTAGTTTGCTAGACATTGATCAACAAGACCCTGAGGAAGTACATGGCATCACCTCATCCTAGGATTCATCGGATGGCGACTGAACATAGTACTAGCATGTAATAATTCTCTTTTACTCTAATTCTTTAATTTGTTTCCATAGGGGCTGATCTATATTTTTATTTTCTTCTTGAAATATTAAAAATTAATATTGAAAATAATTAGTTACATTTATTTACTGTATAAACATTATTTTAAATTTTATTGGCGTTTTTCTGTGTCAAGTCGTGAAATGCGCGATTTTTTATTATTGCAAAAAAAATAGTTGTAGTCAAAATATTTTAACAAAACTTGTTCCATGTATGAGAATTGTCATTTATTTTCAATATATGTCAGCTAGAACAGTAAACAATCCATACTTTTGTAGTTTCTGAATTAAGTCCACCTAGATTGCCAAAATTACACACTGTGCGTCGTTAATATTTACCTTAGCGGGGAAATTTATTTACAATAGTGACATTATTGCCTTTGTGAGTACATGGGCTTCAAATGATGTCCATAACGTTTCTTGAAAACTCGTAAGTTTTCTGCGAAAATTAGCCCAAAATTCCGCATTTTCATAAACGCCAGAAGCCATTTTGTCGAAAACGGCTCCAATTTTTTTCTTTAAATTTTTTGAACTGATAGTGCTAAATGGACTTGACATCAATGTCAATTTTATGTATTCTTTTATTTTTTCAAAAACTACACAATCGTAATTTTTACGAAATATATCACAACGACGTTAATCCTTCAGTAGTCGCGTGGATTACTATTGTAATCCAGTCATATTCATTCTTTGTTTACAGCGAGAGTTGCCCCGTCAGCGAGAGTCCATGCGACCACTCGCGGTTCAGTTTCTGACCTAAGCTGACATCATGAATATCGCTGCAATCGATGCTCTGAATGTTTCTGGAAAGTTGCCCAAAAGGGGATATCTAAATAATTTTGCTTTGTCCTTTATGAAACCGGAAATGAAAAAGATCAAGAAAAAACCTGAGTCGACAGCATTAAGAACACGCGGGAAACTTCTACTGGGAATCCGAGAAGGGGCCGAGGGTTCAGCAGAGTCATCAAAGGGCAACGAGGGGTGTTGTTATCTCTGTGGACGTCAACAAAAACAAGATCACTCACAGTACCTCGAAAATTGTGTTCCGGGTGTGTTCCACATTCAGAAAATCTGTGAGATATTCAACTGGTTTTGACATAGAAATGCATTCAGAATAGTGGCTCCAGATGTTTAAACACTTTTGTCAAACTTCTTTATGTAATAATCGTAATGCAAACTATAACAAGTGCACAACACATAGAGCACAAGAATGTTCAAAAACAAAAATGTACTCGCATGTGTTAGACAATATTTGTTCACAGGTATAATACATGCATTTTTATGTAGCATTTCATAGAATTAGTAATATGTCAACGTTCTAACAAATTATTTAGTATTTTGTGAATATTCAGTGTTTTAGATACCATTAGTCGTCCTTATTTGAACCCAAAGACGATTTGTTTGTAAAATATTGTTAATACGAAGTTTTCAAAAAATGGATTACAAGTGTAATTCACGCGACCACTCACGTTCCAATTCCGAGCGCGACCACTGAAGGGTTAATATTCTTATTACCAGCAAATTGTATACATTACACTAAAAATTAATAGTTAAAATTGTAAAAGCGTAGTTACAATTACTTTGAAAACACCACGACATTAAGAGAAAATAACAAAATCTGAATAAATATGTAAATACAAAATTTATTAGAACGTGTTTTTAAGTAGACCCTAAGAATTCCATAATAACCAGTGTTTTCTAATTAACTTATATTTTCCCCAACATTAACATAACTTAAACCAGTGGTGCTATAACTGCACGTACTTTTTCCTACGTAATTCACGCAAAATTACGCGAAAAGTACTCAAATTTTCGAAAAATTGTACATGACCTTATTTCAAAATCTATTTTTAAGGAATAGATTTCATTCATTTCATTTCTCTATCTTTAATATTTTAATTGTAGGAAGACTTCAAAAAAATTTTGAAATTTTGCAATTTTCGGAAAATCAAGGTTTTGAACGAATATGAGACCTAAACCATTCACTTAACCGTCTTTTACACTATTAAACAACACAATTTAATAAAAAAAACGACGGATCCATTTAAAAAAATGGAAAATGTTCCTGGGACTTCATGTAAAGTACCCCCCAAAATTGCAACATCGGTTTCAAATACAAGGGGGTCGCGACATCAGCTATATTAATTGGGGAATATCAATTTTGGAGAAAATCGGCTGAACGGTTTAGCCGCTAGCGTTGTTCACAAACGGACGGACGGACAGACAGACGTTTTGCCGTCATTCGATTTTTTGGTATTTAGGCCCTACAAAACGTGATTTCTAGCTACAGGTTAGAGGATTTTTTTTCTAAATTTAGCAACTGGATTCATCCACTTTTTCATTACCAGGGCCCTGTAATAAAGAGTTTTTCTGCCGAAAATTCGCCGTCGTTGCGTGGAGCATTACATAATTTTCTCTGTACTCTGCAGGGCGAAAGTAAAAAACTAATGAACGTAAAGACATCGTATCATTAATAAGAACAACTACATATTTATTTAATATGATGTATAGCAAATAATTTGTTAAAATGTTCTTTTAAGGGTACACACAGGGCACCATATACCATTGTCATCTATTGTGGTTGTAATCGTCCTGTGGTTGAATTTACTGTTTTCATGATCGCATAGACACTGTTATGTTAAGGGAAAATAGGTACATTTAATTCAATATGGTGTATTTAAAATATTTCTTTAAAATATGCTTCTTCCCTGTTATAACGTAGTTGAAAGTTTAATTTTGACTTACATGTGCTTACTTCGAAAGAAGTGAAAGTATTGTAATCGTGGACCGGAAGATGGCGAATTTCCGACAGAAAAACTCGGATTGTCGGGCCGTGGAAAAATTAGATAAATCTTCTTCCAATATCAATATAATTACGTCTTCTAATTCGTTGCGTAGTCAGAACCCATGTTTTGTGAGTCCTTGATTCCGAAGACTCGATTGACGGCAAAACCTCTCTCTATCCGTCCGTCTGTCTGTGGTCAACGCTGTTACCTAAACTGTTCAGACGAGTTTCTCCAAAATCGATATTCTCCGGTTGATTTAAATGAACTCAAGACACTGAGTTTGAAACGGATATTTCGATTTTAAGGAGTACTTCATATAAAACCTCAACATTTTCAAAATTTCTTCAAAAATAGCTCCAAATGTTTTGATTAAATGGTGTCCTCGGATAGCATAAAGACCGTTTACGAGAATAGTGCACGGTTAGACGTACCGGAAAGGCGCACCGCGAGGTAACTTAGTTCCAGTCTCGGTGCGGGAAATACCTTTTCTCGGTTGAAAACACTTTTCCAGGTAAATATTGTAGTATAATATAGCGAAATAGTTACAAATAATGCGAGAACGCATGTATAATATGTGTTAATACCACTTATTATGAACGTAATGACAGTAATACATTAATGGGAAAATCTACATTTATATTAAAACCATGTAGATCAAATGGCTTGTAAAAATGTACTTTTAAGAGGACCCATTGGACATTCTTCCCTTATATAATGAAGTTATATTACCTATTTCCATGAACCCAAGAACACCGAAACATTAAAGGGAAATAACTACAAATAATCGACCAGGAGATTAATCAAAGAATTTACGAAAATGTTATTTTATCTGTCCGATAGGAGACCATAGTAACCGCAATAGGCTACTCCAAGGCGTTAATATTCATCCCGAGTGTAATATTTGCATATACAGACAAAAGGTCGTAAAGACATCGTACCATTTAGCAAAAACCCTTTATTAAATTTAATATGATGTAAATTCAATATGCATCTACATCATACTGTAAATGCATATTGCAACAGGCAATTACATTGGTGTACAAAAAGAACTTTTTGGTAACAAGAACGATGATAATGATGAATGATAATTTGCCTCTCAATTTAGATCTAATTTCGGAATTTCTGTATCGATCTCAGTTTTCATGTGATGATGTTTTTTCTAATTGCGTATGTCTTCCTATGTTTACATGTATCTGGCAAAATGACACGCTCTAATAACAACAGATCCACATGTGTACAGTAGAAATACAACATGTTAAGAAAAGTGAAGAGCATGCTTGGACTGTTTCACAGAAGGCTTGAAATGTTGGGTCAGCATGGATATCTCCTCTTCTGAATGTTCGTCACTGACTTTTCATCTTCACTCACTGACACGTTCTCAGGAGGTATTGGTAATTCTTCACTGTGACATAAAGACCTTACAGCCCAGTCAAATTAGACCAAAAATGGCGATCCAAGGAAAAAAATCCCGAAGTTTTGAAACTTATGATTTTTTGATGCCACCTACTGCATAACATACTAAAAATCCTGAAGTGTGGGGGATGAGCCGGGGGCGGGGCGACCGTTTGAAGGTGCTTTTTCGAGTTTTTGCATATATCTCCATAGCTGTCAATCCCACAAAAGTTATGTTTACAAAATTAAAGAAGATAAAATTTTCTACAAAATAGTTTCTATACGGATTTTTTCTAAAATTAACCATATTAATGTTATAGGCTTGAAAATTCTTGTTTCCGTTTAGTTGATTGATTAGCGATTCCGGGCGCGTCAACAGCTTAGGTCATTAGTCTCGTAAGTGTAGTGCATGTTTCCCCTCGGGAGATGGCGGTGATCTTTGCCAGCTGGATGGAGAGATCCGGCGCCGACCTACCGTCGCCTAGCGGGGTTTCCCCCTATCCAGGACTCTCCCACCAGCGGGGCACCGCCCCAGCCGGGACAAGCTCTAAACTCCCGACCGGTCTCTCGAAATATGTGGTAGTGTAGTGCATATTAGTGTAAGTGTGTGTGTGTAAAGGGAGAGGTTAGGACAAGGAAGAGGAACGAAAGATTGCGCGCTGTCCGTGGCCCGTTTATTAGGGTATTGCTCCGGCATTCACCTGGTGTTGATCGGAGAAACCACGGAAAACTACCGATCAGAGCAGCCGACCGCTAGAGTTCTCCAGACAGCGACTGAATTCGACCTAGCGGAAAAGCTAGTGTCGAAAATCCTACTGCCGTCAGGACTCGAACCTAGGACCTCTCGGTCGTATATAAGCAATCTGCACATGTATTCGGCACCGGGCTTCCCTGATTGGCGCGGAGCGCGAAACAGCGCGAAATTCGTATGCTCTCGTTCTACGGAGCCCTGCAGAGCCTCAGCGAGCGTCAGCGCACGTAAACTCTGCTACTGTAGTCGCAAGCAAAGCGTTTGACTAGGTTTTTCTCTGACAACTGCTGTGATATTAATTTTTATCATTATGGGAACTAACAATCCAACGTGCTTTATCAGTAATTAAACTTATATTTTGGTTTTATATGAATAATTGCGAACTAGGAAACTAAATTATATTTCTTTCCAAGCTAATTACAGCTATGAAGTTGTAAAGGATAATGAAGAAACTGTCATAAGAAGTGCAAAAGTTCAATTTAAAACATGAACAATTGAGTAGAGGAATACGCGAAGATAACTAAAACGAAATAGATTGTCAGATCATCAAAACCTTCAAAAAAGTATTTGTTTGTTCGTACGTGGACAGAAATAACTTGTTTTTAAAAATTTTATTACAGAGATAGTAAGCATTGTCCTTTCACTTTCAGAAAAGTGTATATTATTATAGTACTACAGAAAAGTAGTAGAGGAGGAAAATAGATCGTTTATTTATTTATTTATTTATTTATTTATTTATTTATTTATTTTACGTCAAAAAAAACAGTTAAAACTGCGTATGACGTGCTATGGGGAAAAGTGAATTGTGTGCACATTTTCAAAATTCTGTGATCCCTACATTAAGTCATATACTACTTAAATTTTGAATTTTGAAAGGGAGAAAAAAACAAACAAAAAAACTCCCATGTAATAAAATATATTTTCAAGGATAAATAAGCAATAAATTTTGGCTCTTATTACTTCCTGCCGCGACAACATGGAAACGATCAATTCCAACATGTCGGCATGTTTCCAAACATGCTGGCTGTCCAGCTATTAAACTAAAACTTAACTCTGCAGACACAAGAAGAAAATAAGCTTTTTATTAAAGTGCGTAGGGGTTTCAGTTTGTTTATATTGTTTTTAAATTTGTTTGCAGACGTTTTAACACAGCTTTAAAACAACACTTTGCCACACGTAGTATTAGTGAAGACGTGAATATTAATTTCGAGTTATAATAGTTGTAAACTGATGCCCGCGTTCCCCAAGGAACCATGAAATTTTCCATGAACCATAAAACCAAGGACAATTGTAAAAATAAAACAACACTGCAGACACAAGAAGAAAAAATGCTTTTATTAAGGTGCGTAAGGTTGTCAGTTTGTTTATATTGTTTTTAAATTTGTTTACAGACGTTTTGATACAGCTTATAAACAAAGCTTTGCCTCACATTGTATTAGTGAAGACATGAACATTAATTTCGAGTTAAAATAGTTGTAGTAAAACAGATGTCAGCATTCCTCCAAGGAACCATGAAAGGACAATTCATTAAAAATTTTGGCTATTTGTTATTGTCACTGTTTGCCTCGTCCCGTAGAGAAATTCAGTTTAGTTTTTCTGAAACTTGTTTTGGCAGTTTAGGCACACAGCAGTCTCGGAATCAACCCGCGCGTGCGTACAGGTTTTAGGCCCACTATCTGCGTAGAAATTTCTCCCACGTTGTGATGCGCAATCAGGAGTTTCAGATTGCAAACATCTGGAGTATCAATCAACTCTTGGAGCTAATCAAAGAATGAAACTGAGTTCGAAGGACCATTTACATATCTCCAAACACCATTTGTGCTTTTTTTCAGTCCAGTGCAAGAAAATTTAGTTCACAAAAATTTATCTTTCTTTTGTCTAAACCCTTTAAGAAATATATAATTGACGTACACACATAAAAATTTCAATAAACACGTTTTTCCTTCATTCTATTTTAGCAATTGTGGAATACTTATAAATAATTAAGTTGAAAATCATAAGTAAATGCCCAAAATTTAGTAGGAATCAATAAAAATGAAAAAAAAATGGTTAGCTGTTAAATTTAGGTATCAATTCATTAAACAATTAATAATTAAATATTAACATTGTAGTAATGCATCTTCTATGGCTTCTTATATCGTCTAATTAAAAACATAAGAATGCAATTAAATTTACTGTAATTTATAATATGTAATAATATTAATATTAATGTTAAAAATTATACATGATCCTAAATTAATATAATTTTATTTTATATTCTGAGACAAGAAATTGTTACCTGCCTTAATGCACCTGTCACAATTACATCATTAATTGTGGAAAGGAAATGGGTTTCCATTTAATGAAAAAAATAGGAAAGTTAGAAAATATATTGGTTTCAGAATAATAATAATAATAATAATAATAATAATAATAATAATAATAATAATAATAATAATAATAATACAGACATACATATATACAATATACTGTAAGAACATACAATATACAATATACTCTAACAACATACAATAAGAATATAAAATGTGAAGTTGAGTAAATATTTGAATAAAATTTTCAAATTGCAACTTATGTTAATTTTAATTTGATTTTTCTCAAATTGGAAATGATATTGAGAAAACTTTCAGTTTCCATCAACACCTTCCGGATTCATTGTCTTGCCACATTTTCCTTCCCCTAAAACTAAACATTTTTTTAATGGTCCATTACAAATATTGAGACATAAACAGAACAAAAATCCTTGATTCATCTACGTGACAATGAACGATTATATAAAATAAAACTGAATAAGAAAATACGAATAACAGAGAAATGGAATAAAAAATATATCTATAAATAGTAATAAAATGAAAAATATATGTGCAGTTTACAAAGTGACAAAATCAGCGCTTAAAACGAACCTACAACACTTCCGTAGTTAGAGAATGTAAACGAATTTCTCGCTCGGCGCCCGCTAGCCAATCAGGGAAGCCCGGTGCCGAATACGTGCAGTTTGCTTATATGCCTCCCGGTCAGAGGCGTTGCAGTGACATCAGTTGATGCACTTAGCTACTGCTCCCGGTGTTTTCGTTTACAAGGCCCTAGTTATCGCCCTTATAAAAATGGTTTGATAAATTCAGTGCACAGAAGTAATTTTATTATTGTTCAACATTTATCAACAATGTGTATTTGCATATTTTGCGCAAAAAACAGAAACATTCTAAATTTTTACAAATCTTATTTTGTATATAGACTTGTTAGTATCCGTGGTCATTGAGGTCCGAGATTACATCGTGTTAGAAAACTGATAATCCATAGTTTATTTGACAAGGATCGAGTACAAATATTTGGTAAAGAATTGTGTACACTGCCAACATACAAATTACATAAAACAATACAAATGGAATAATTACGTTTACCTTTGTAATGAAATAACTACATATTGAGGGACAACTAAAATTGAGTGTCGATAACGAACGACACACACGACGAACGACGCAAACGTCAAAGTTTGGTGAGGGGATCCAATGATTAGTGAATTCGAGGAAGCCCCAACATTCCTAACATTACTAACGGCTTCGACAGTTTTGCAGTGAGTTATGATATTTTCCTAATGACTGCCTCGTATAATCGGGACTGATCCGTTGGTTCCCTCCGAATCATGGAAACAGCAAAGGGCATGTGTCGTGAACCTTTTAAACAGCGTGTTAGGAATGTAACACACGACAAACAGCATGTATGGGAGACCAACTTCTTGTCCTGGTCGCCTACCTTATACCCGAAATAAAGTTCATGACACTTCCTTTTCGGAATATTTTGCGATTTTAGAGTTAATACTCCACAGATATAACAACGTATTCGGGCTATTTACACAGTTTTGAGGCATTTCTTCTTCTGAATTTATGCATAGCACAAATCTTCACGAACCTAGATCAACAAGTAGGCACATCCGAGCCGCTTTCCACGCTGTCAGATCCCTCAATTCTGGGACGCAACTGGCAAGAAACGCAACGCGATTCTAGCTAAGAACACCATTCACATTCTTTATTACAAGAATGCGGTTGACCTGTGTTAGCGGTGCCTGTGCACTGAGCCAACCAACTGAGCCAACTGACTGAACCAACTCACTGAGCCAACTGATGAATGCATGTGAGTGCAAACAGCAACAATCCAATATTCAAAGGCAAGTATAAACGTCTTTTTTGCAAGATACACAGGGAGTACAAATATCGCCTAACTACAGAGACTTTTAAATAAAAGCACATAATGTTCATCACAGAATTCTGAAATTAGCACAAATTGTCCATCAGACATTCCTCTAGTTCGCTGCAGTTAAATCGCTTAATTATAGAGTACATACTGAATAAATAAAAAAAGTTTGCTTTTTCACATTAGAGAGTTGTTCTAAATAATTCACGCCATTTGATACAAATATCTCCTCCAAAAAAGTGTCAAAAATGTGTGAAAATTTGCATTTTTATTTCTTGTCATATTACAAACAAGAAAAGAACAAAAATACTCATCTCCAAACAATGTTCGAAATATCGCATTGTAGGCGATATCAAGAACTTCTTAGTTGGCGATATTCAGAACTGCTTGCGCAACAAAATGGCGAATGATACGAAGGCAAACTTCTTTTGTATTACGAGATTGCTTACTTTTTGAACCATTCAAAGTATCATCGCCATCGTAATGTATCACATGACTTATTATGCCGCAAAGAGCAGGAGTAGTGTGATTATTCTCCCGGAAGGAGAAATTTAGAAAACTCACAACGCAACGACACGATGTAACCTCATGAAACCGCCATAGTGAACTGCAATGATAGAGAAGAATATAATAGATCTGAAGCCCTGATAACAGCACTTTTCAGAGCTAGGCTAATATTAGAAACAGGGCCTATAATATTTGTACCCCCTTCCTTACCTGATTAATGCAATCAGCTATCACAATTGCTCTTTACCGCAGTCAGTCGCTGGCACGGAGTACATGCAAAGTAACCATATTGTAAGTTCCAAAATACTTTTGTGGTAATTTGTGTTACTGGTTTTGGACATCATTAATACCCGCGGTGGAATCGACGGGGATCACTTTTGGCGCATCCTATAACAATCTCTATGATCGTATATGAACGATTATATATAGGAGAAACTTTCGTACCTAGGAACAAATCATGTTTTTCGAGAAGTCTGAGAGAAATTTCGGATTGTAATTTTCCTTTTACTACTGCTATTGCCATTTGTGTTTATTCAACCGAACGATTTCATAGTGTGAACTGTTTCCGTGATTTTTGAGAGTTTAAAAGATAAGATTTGAAGGGTGAAAAATAAAAATTTCTGTATTTCTTTCACATCAATTTATTAACAATACTATTACTTTACGAAAATTGAAGAAGACCTACACTTACTAGCATAGCATGTAGTTAATTCAATGTGTACAATTCTTTCCTACAGATAACCTACAACTAACAGAAGTAATGTTCATTCATGATTACAGATCGTTCTACCTAGGGACAGTGGTTGTTAATGTACCTAAGGATGTCCCTAGTCGTGTGGTATTAAAGTGTAGTATTAAATACTACACTTCAATAGTATATATAAGTGTAGTATTAAATTGAATTAAATTGGTTTCAGGATGTAATCTGGTTATGTTGCGAAGCAAAGAAACCAACAAAAGAACTCAGCCATCAGCAAAAACAGGTCCTTTTGTTCAATAAATGCTATTTTCATATTATTCCCATGAAAAAAGAACATATTACTTTTATACAGTTGCAGTTTTATAACTTTCCCTGCATTGACCCCAGGTACACTATTATGTGTGCTCAGGTACATCAGTACCATGTACCTAAGGGCACATTGTACACGAACAAATTATCTCAGAAAGAACCTAATAGAATGTTCTTATAGTTATTATTCTTACAAATAAACATACTAAGATGGAAAGCATCCCAGAAAGAGGAACATCAACAATGTCATATCCAAAGGAAAAAAATTAAAATATTAAGTGTCTCTGGGTACGACAGTTTCTCCTAAACAACTGTTTTCTTAATTGCATTTTATTCTATTCCTCTTCTTGTCACTTTTTAATTTACAACTATGTTTAACGTTGAAATGTAAGAATTAATATGAATAATTTAATTTCAAAAATTGAGCCAATATACAAAATCCCTACTGAAAGTTTCTGACGATTATGTGCTGCAAAAAACAAAAAATTCGTTTTACAGTTAATGCACTAAAAGAGCCATAAAATATATCTACTTCAAAAAGAGGAACTATCACTTTATAAAACTAGAAATATATTTAAAATATAATTATACATTGTTTATGTTATATGTAAATAAAGCCAACTCTAATAATGAATAATTTCCTAAAACATAATTTATTTTTGTTTTTCCACATATTGACGTAATGCTGACGAATGATCGAAGGTTCTTTGATAACAATGTTTTACTATGACGCACGCACATAACATGGTTTACTCATGGAATCGGCATCGAATATGTCACTGAGAGCATTATAAGTACAAGCAGCGCCTCCAATAACTCCTATTAATATAAGTTCCCACATGTAGACTCGAAGATACAACGGGATGGACCTGTAAACATATTAAAACTTTATTCAGCATTAATGCAGTTTAACAGTGGTATATTTCTGCTGAGAATGCTAGATTATACAATGTTTTTATTATGTTTACTTCTCATTGTGATACTCGAATGATGCAAATACGCAGTATGTATGCTTATAAAGACAACATACGACACCTCGGATGTCAACCCTAGGCGCTAAAAACTCCAATTGCTGTGTAAAAGATTAATGGGTATCTAACAGACTTAACATGTTTTCAATTACTCGTTTCGATCAATATATTCTAAAACTAAGCCATTGTGCCAAATATTAGAGTATTATGTTTAATACCATTATTATCAATTGACCATTTGCGAAATATTTATTGAAAAATACCGTTTTAATTAAGTCGCGAATACCAATCGATCTGGGAATTGTATGGATTGATTCCAATATCAATCTGGGAATATAAATTTCCAAGAAAATCGTCTGAACAGTTGACCACAGACGGATGGACAAACAACGAAAGAAGCCAAATAGGCATTGTGCCGTCAACCAATTTCTTAGCATTAAGGACACACAAGACGGGGATTATGACTACACAATGTGTAAAGGGAAGAATTTTATAGATATAGGAACAATATTTATCCATATTTTCGATACTTGGATCCCACAATACGACTTCGTCTGTCGAAAAATCGCCGATTTCGCCGATTTTTGCCTCAGCATTAGAATACTTTCTCGTCACTACACAAGTAAGATTTATTTCACGTAAGATGTGACCCAGAGAGCTTGGCAATACCAACCTCCCGTAAACCACCCGTCATACAAACTACATTGACTTAGGGACTTTTGATTACCATTTAGGTTGGAGAAAGTAGGTGCCAATCCCAACGTAAATTCCCCACGTAATGGAAGTATAGCTGCCAGGGACTTTTTTTTTGGCTGGAGACTGGCATGCATGCGAGCGAAATGAATTTGTGCCAACTTCAACGGTTTCAACCAGCAAAGCGTTGTGTGGAGATTGTGAGATTATGCGAGTGAGCCGCATGCGTGCGCGAATTGTTTCCTAAGGGAAATCTTATTGTGTGCTGGGCTTGACATTTTTAGAAATGTCAGGTAATTCCAGAAATAACTCTCCAGTGAAGCAGAAGGGGAAGTGGATTTTATCGAGTGGTGAAAGGCAGGTCCTTCTTAATGTTTATAAGTACAAGAGCGAGAAAAATTCTCGTAAAGAAGTGAAACTTCCAGAGAGCAGTGTCATTGCAAAGGTAGCTGTAATTGTGGGGGTAAGCCATCAATGTCATAATAATTATTGACTTTTTATTGCATGCCTCAAGAACGTCTTCACAATGAACATGTGTGTGTGTGTGTGTGTGTGTGAATCATAATTATTTCATTGAAATATATTCATATATTACACGACGGAATAAAAGTGATATTCTTGTAAAATATGTAACTCAATATTTCAGATGTGCCTCAAATTATAAAACTCCTGCCCCCGTAAAGCAACCACCAAGTCAAGATGAAGAACAAATTTGGTTACGCTGTGCCCCAGAAAAGGTATAGCTAGAATGTACTCGATTATGGAATTGTGGTTATTGCAAGTTGTTACATTAATATTATTACATTACAGTCAATTGTTCCTGCCAGTGCTTCAGTTGTGTGTTTGGATCGAGTAGGGTTGCAAAAGTGAAAACAGTGAGTAAGCATTAAAGTGTTTGGAACAAAAGTGATATTCTTGTGAAATATGTAACTCAATATTTCAGATGTGCCTCAAATTATAAAACTCCTGCCCCCGTAAAGCAACCACCAAGTCAAGATTAAGAACAAATTTGGTTACACTGTGCCCCAGAAAAGGTATAGCTAGAATAAACTCGATTATGGAATTGTGGTTATTGCAGTGAGTGTGCATTAATAGTTTTAATGAGTGTGAGATCCTGAGTGAACTCCTGCCTTCTCAATTCAACCGAAGACACTAGTTAAGAGCACCATTTCATTAACATTAATTAACCCCAATGAATTAACAGTTAATCAATTTCCTTTACATTATCCGTGTAATACAATTAATCATTACTGCCAATGCCTCTGAGGTTGTGTTCTGTTTAAGTACGGATGCTAAATGATATAAATGAATACACTTGAAAGATTTAGCATGTGTGTGAAACATACATTACATTAATAAATGTTTCAGATATGCAATAATGGAGTTCAGAACATACATCATTTTATTTAGATGTTTTGTTTAGCCACAGCACAAGAAGAAATAGACGCGTTGAAAAACCGATGGCTAAACATTGAAGAGGAGCAGAAGTGTATGTATGATAAGCTGATTCTCTTAGGGAAAGCTGACGAACAAGCGGAAAATACTAGGCGTGGTAGGGAAAGGGTCGAGAAGACTTCAAAAAAAGCAAAGGGAGAGCCCCGAGACCAACTTAAAGAAAACAAGAAGAGAGAAGCCCCAAGCCCTCCAGAAGACAACAGACCAGACAAGAAAGACAAGCAGGTGCAAGTTGTCGAATTAGATGGTCGTAAGGAGAAACAAAGCTTTCAGGAGGTCTGGCTGAAATCTCCTGGACACAGGAAGTCGGCAAGAAAGAAAGAGAGTTCATCCAGAGATGAAAATGAAACTCCCAAAGCGAGAAATAGAAGGCCTATTAATCAAGCCATCAAATTGACAGCAAACGAAGGGCAATCATATGCTGAAATAATTAAAAAAATGAAGGAATCGGTGGATCCAAAAGAACACAATGCCAACATCCGTACAATCAGGAGGACACTTAAAAATGAAATCCTGATTGTCCTAGAGAAAGGTTGCGATCCAACGTCTCTAAATAACGCTATTAAGAGTGCTATAGGAGACAAGGTTAATGTTAATACATTTAACCCGAAAATGCTGGTCGAAATAAGAAACATAGACGAGACCGTTACTCTGGACGAAGTGAAAGGAGCAGTCACACGCATTACGGGGGATTTCCCCATGGAGGCGTGCAGAATGTTCAAGGTGTATGGAGGCAGGCAGGTAGCAACCGTAATGCTCCCAACGCGCCAAGCAGAAGTCCTGCTTAAAGCAGAGAAAATCAAGATTGGATGGCTTGTTTGCCACGTCAGAGTGAAACATCAAGTCAGGAGATGTTATAAATGTCTAGACTTCGGTCACATCTCCACTTTCTGCAAGGGACCGGACAGAAGCAGTACATGCTACAAATGTGGCAAAAATGGACACATGGTCAAGGTCTGCACAGGATCAGCACAATGTATTGTCTGCAAAGACAAAAATCTAGGAGACAATCATATGCTGGGTAGCAACAAGTGCCATTCCTTCTCAGCAGAACTAAATAAACTCAGGAAAACAAAGAATGCCTAGGTTCCTCCAAATTAATTTAGGGAAAGGGAAGACATCTCAAGAACTGCTTGTTCAAACGGCAAGGGAAAGACACGTGGATGTGTTATTGGTTAGTGAGCAGCACGATATTGATGAAATATCGTATTACCAGGACTCGACAAGACGTGCGGGTATTATATTACTTAACCCCAAACTGAGAGTTAATAAATTTAAAAATACAAGCCAAGGGTTTGTATGGGCGGATCTGGACAACCTCAGAATTTATAGCTGCTACTTCTCCCCTAACGACGCAATTGAAAAATTTAGTAAACAAATAGACGAACTGGATGCAAGTATGAACTCTGCACCAGGAGAAATTATCGTGGCCGGAGACTTTAACAGCAAGTCCCCGGAATGGGGTGAAAGCAGATCTGACCGTAGAGGTGAGATCGTCTGCGAATTCATGGCAAGAAAAGACCTGGTGGTTTTAAATACAGGGACTTCGTGCACCTTTCAGAGAGGTGCTGTATCTTCTATAATCGACCTGACATTAGGAACCTCAAAGATAGCCAGGAATGCCCAGGACTGGCAAGTTCTTGATTTAGAGACGCTTAGCGATCATCGCTATATAGAATTCTTCACTTCACCCACAGGCAACAGAGCTGGAAGAGAGATACAGCCAAACGTCGGACCATCGTGGAATACCAAAAAACTAAACGAAGAAAAGGCCACAACATTCCTTGATGAAGTTAAACTGCTGAAGAATATGGGATGGGGGACCGCGACCCTCGACGAGGCGGTAAAGGAAACGCGGAAAATCGTTAAAGGCACGTGTGAAGTCTCAATGCCTAGACGCAGGGGCCCAAGGGGAAAAAACCATGTGTACTGGTGGACTGCGGATATTGCAGAACTCCGTAATGACTGTGTTAAAGCTCGTAGACTCGCTACAAGAGCCAAAACAGACATAAGACTAAGGGAAAACTATAGGAAGTGCCGTAAATGTCTTAAGTCCGAAATCAAAAGAAGTAAAACCAAATGCTGGAAGGACTTAGTAAATGAGGTGGAGAATGACCCCTGGGGGAAAGCATATAAAATAGTTATGGGGAAATTTAAACCATCCAATAGTGCGGGACTGGAAGACCTCGAGTGGGTGAAGATAATCATCAGAGATCTTTTTCCTTACAGAGAACGCTGGGTAAGGAATAGACCCACTGACTACCACTTCGACGAAGTTAATTACTTCACAAAGGATGAATTGGTGCAAACAATGACAAAGACCAAGATGGAAACAGCTCCAGGGCCGGACGGGATCCCTAACGTGATCCTTAGCATAGTGGTTTCAGTATATCCCGAATGCCTCCTGGATACCTTTAACCATTGCCTTAAACTGGGGAAATTCGTTAAGGATTGGAAAGAGCAGAAGCTAATTCTCATTAGGAAAGGAAACAAGCCAATTGAGCTGACGTCATCGTTCAGACCTTTGTGCCTGCTGGATACGATGAGTAAATTACTTGAGGGTTTGCTCCTCCTACGATTAGAGAAACACATGATTGCAGGATTTAACTTCTCAACGAGGCAATTTGGTTTTAGAAAGGGTCTCTCAACAATAGACGCTATTACAGAAGCAGTTCAGTATGCCGAAACAGCCAAAAGTAAGAGAGGTTTTTGCGCACTGGTGGCGATTGACATAAAAAACGCATTCAACTCCGCCAGATGGAAAGACATAATACAAGCGCTGGTAGCCAAGAAGGTCCCTGAGTACCTCGTGAAGATCCTGGAGGACTACCTCAGCGAGAGGAAAATTATTTACACAAATGGATATAGGATAGAGGAAGAAATGACTTGTGGTGTCCCTCAAGGATCTCGACTGGGCCCCTTTCTGTGGAATGTGCTATACGACGATCTTCTGAACATCGAGCTTCCGAAGTACTCTCAACTTATTGGTTATGCTGACGATACACTCATAGTGTGCCATAGTGACAACGTGGAGCTACTGGCGATGAAAACCAATGAAACTCTTCGCAGGGTAAAAAGATGGCTGGATATAAGAAATCTCCAGATGGCGGTAGCAAAAACAGAAGCCGTACTGGTTACCAATCGGAGAGCATTTCGACCCCCGGTGATCCGTCTGGGAGACGAGATTATTAGATGGAATCGGCAAATAACGTATCTCGGAGTCGAAATTGACTCGAGATTAAGCTTTGGACCCCATATCATAAAAATGGCTGACAAAGCAGCAAAGACTGGTGCGAACCTCTCCAGACTTATGCTGAATACAAGAGGACCCAGTGAAAGTAAACGAAGATTGATATCTAGCGCAGTTCACTCGAGAATGTTGTATGCTGCCCCAGTGTGGGCTGATGCTCTAAACAAAGAGTCCATAAGACGGAAATTTTCCCAGGTTCAGAGAAGGATGGCACTGAGGATAATTTCGGGATATCGTACTGTATCGGACAATGCAGCCTTAGTTCTGGCCAGTACACCCCCTATCGACCTTTTGGCTCAAGAAAGGAAAGCAATGTACCCTCTCCCTCAGAAAAAATGTCGTTCAAAATTCTATCTTCCACACAGCGCCGACAAACTTGGACACCCCTCGGCCTGGGGGAGGGCAGGGGGAGGGACGCGTTGACCAATCGCTGGCAGGTAGAACCACAGTTGTCTGTGATTGGCGCAACATCCCAAGGGGCAGAAAGAACGCTGTCTCAGGGGGAGGGGGCTAGTTCGTTTACGTACGAGACGGAAATATCGTCATATTTCCCTGCCGAAGGAGATAGTTTGCCTGCGTGTACGCCACGACGAAAAAAATATTTCTAAGCGGGGTTTTCCGTCCAGAATGATTGTCTATAGACCAGTAAATATTTATCATTTTAGCAACAATTATTCTAACTTTTAGTAATCGATTTGTAACTCCTGACAAACTGCTATTTTGAGATATTCATTTCAGGCACAATTTGCGGAGCCTTCCCGGCCGTTCTAACGCATATTTCGAATTTGTTTATAAAATTATAAATTGTTGCAAAATTGTTAATTCGCTGTTTTTGGTTCTGGGACATCGGGAGACTCTCCCCACTTTAGATTTGCAAAATTTGGAAATTGTTTATAAATTTGCAATTGTTGCAAATTTTTTTATTGTCTAATCTGAATGGCGTTTAAATGTGATGCAAAATTCCGGAATCCGTTCGGTGCTATTATATCTCGTTCTCGAGATATATGTAATTGTTTATAAGAATTTAACATCTTAGTAGACCCCATTTGTTTGCGCTTAATTCATTCGCGCTAGCAGAATGTGCATACTGAAAAAACAGTTCTCCAATGCCGCGCTTTTGCATACCTAATACGCTTAAAATGCACTTGCTTGTAAACAAATTCTGTGGCCAATTTAATTATGCTAAATTCGTATTTTTACGGTGAGTATGAGCATAACCTTTATTTGGTTTTATATTCTCTTTTAAGTCCTACAATTTGCAAGTCGATATATTTATCAAATACGAAAGAAATTGATTAGAAAAAAATTTTTTTCAAGGTGCATTACGCCCAAACAATTGTTTCTGTTTTTCTATCAAAGGGATGTTGAGCAACCGAATAACTGTATTATTAATTTTTTTTAAGTCCCCTGTTAACACCGAGAGTCAGAAACTATTTGTTCCTCTTGTTTAACCATTACCATTAAAAAATAGGGAAACATATTGCTTAGCTGTTTGCTATAAACTGCACTGGATTGGATGAAGGTAGTGTTAAGGTTTTCAAATACAGAAATATTCAATTTTGTGTTTTGAAAGATCACATGAGTAGAATCACACATGACAATATTTACACAAGTATAGAAATTTCTAAATAAACGTATATAAACTTCAAGTTAATATTTTCAATTCAATTTATCATTCCTTTCTAAAACTGTTAATTTGATGATTTCATTGTATAATATTCAAATCAGAGCTTTATGTGCTAAATTTACGCATTGTTAATACATATTTTTAAACAACATTAATATATTTAATATACATTTGAAAGGTTTTTAGATTGGCGAACGTTTCAATGAAATTTCATGAATTCCTAAATGCTTGAAAATAAATACTTGTAAAATTAAATTATTGTAGCGTGTAAAAATATAACAAACTCACGTATTTGGTAAAACGAGTTGATATTACTAAAAGAAAGCAAAACAGATGTTATAACAATTCAAGGAGATTTAGCTTTTGTTTACAGTTTAGTAAATATCAATGCTCTAGCATTTCCCAGTGAAAATACATAGAACGAACTTGGTGGTCAAGTGATATGACCTTCCCAACACAGACAACATTTCAGTATCGTCAGAGTTCGAAGGTGGTTTGTTGGCCGCCATTCTACGAATCTATCAAAACCTTGAATTTTGCACGACCGTCTGTACAGGGAGAACGTAGCGGTTTATTAAACGGAAACGGGCCATTCGAGGTATCTAATGTGCACTCTTTGAAAACGTTTAACCATTATAAACTATCCCTAAGAAAAATATCAAATAAACAATGTTAAAGGTCACCAGCTTAACATTGCCTTTACTATGTGAATGTTTTCAATATCCCCAAAACCAACAGAAAACCCATGTTTTTACAGGTTATTATAAAACCAATTCAATAAATATAAGCATTTATTCACTTTATTATTTTTAAAACACTCAAATATCTACGATGTTATTTGATTCATGTCTTCATCGAAGATCTGAGATTAAAATACTGATAAGCAGAGAAAATTAAAGTAATTGTGAGTGATTGATGAAGTTGAATGATCAAATGAAAAACAAAGTTTCTTGCTTCATATAATGCTATCGTGTTTAACAGACATGTAATTACATGTGATACCTATATTTAAACATCCAAACTAATGAAAATTTTCAAAATTAAAATCATCAATAAAACGTTGATTCATCAGCAAGGATTATATTATTAAATACTTTTTTGAGATTCATGTGCTCCTGTGTGAATAACGTAGTAAACGTGATTCGTATGATCCAGTTTCTCAGAATAATACAAAACCCGCTAGACACATACACTAAACATAATAGTTGTCAAATAGTTATTTACGACATGAGTATCATAAGATATCTTATTACAATACGAAATTGGAGAATTATCAAACAAGACTCTTTAGCCGAAATTGTTAACCAATTGAAAATTGTAATATAATGTTACCATTTGAATATCATAGAAAGTAAGGCGCAATTTGTCAAAATTCATGTGAACTATAATTTTTCTTTAAATTTTACTCCTTATCCTGCGAAAGATGTGTGACAGTACGTATGTTAACAGTTCTACTGCCATGGGTTTAATTAATTAGTTTGCAGTACGCAAATTATTGTTTTTGGTTTTAAAGAAGCATGGATTTACAGAGTATCGGGGAAGGAAACGTCTAGAGTTTGAAAAAAGCTGTTTAAACAATTTTAATCATACTTTGTCTAATAAACAACATAAATATTTTGAATGGCTGAGCTGGAATAAACACGCAAATGTTGGTTTGAAAATATGATTTCTACGCAAAACTTTGCATTCTAGAATCATGTAAACAGACCAGAAACATGTACCATGTTTATTATTAACAATATAAATTAATATATTAGTTCAGAAAAAAATTAACCGAGAAATAAAAAAGCAGTCGAACTGTGAAAATTGGGTGCTTTTTTATTTCTAGGTTAATTTTTCTTTCCGATCAAATGTATTCATTTATTTTGTTAATCGTAAACAATTTAGATATTAATGAAGTGTTTATATGCTTCTACAACGCAAATAGTTGCCTAGAAAACATATATCCAAACCAACTTTTAAATGTTTATTGCGGCTTAGCCATTTGGAATATCCGTGTAGTTTATTAGACAAAATAAGCTTAAAATTGTCTTAACAGCTATTTTTCAAAGATTCGACATTTCTTCCCCGAATATCCTGTATATAAAAGGCTTGATTTCTGTTGGTACGCGACGGAACGGCGTTCCGGTTCTTTGGAAATAATTATGAAATTATATTATATATAAATAGCTATTGCTATTATATTAATAATTAATTCGAGGCGCGTTTCGGGGCCTAAGATTTAAAAATAAAGGATATATGTATCATAATAACTCTTATGACGACACTGTTCTCAGTTACGTCAAGTTTTAATTTAGAGAATCAAAGTGAATGATCTAAGTTTACTCACTTAAATAAAGTTTTTCTTACTATACATACTATTTAGAATGTGTTTTATGTTCAAAACAAGTGTTGCCTCAACAGCATATATTTTCACGTATTATTCGTAATTGCTATGCAATATTCAATACGGACTATGTGGACCTGCAAAAAAGAAACAAAAAGAAAAGACCTACTGCAGCAGAAAATATTTTCCACTCGTCGGGATTCGAACTCGGGTCTCTAAAGTTAACTCACCTGACACGGTTCCCCCTCACCACCAGGTTACCTCCTTTCCGATGCGAAAAGAAAGTGAAACATTTGCAGTTTAAAAAAAAACAGGGTGTTCAATT